>JAAGKR010003904.1:7500-15000 GCA_011419295.1 Clarias macrocephalus | reverse complement strand
CTTCAAAATCTATTTTTAATAACTAATAGTCTCATTTACCAGTTCAAGTTTTGTCACGAGTTTGGATTTATTTTCTACATTATAGAACAATGCTGGATTTTTTCAAAACTATGAAATAACACAAAGTCGGTAATTAATTAACAACATCAGTAACAGTCAGTTATTATTTTAACACATGAAGGTCGGCTGTTCTGGATCAGTTCCTACAGGAACAGTGTTGTGTCGAGTGTGTTTGTAAAACCCATCAAGCTCCAGGATGAAACTGTCCCTCATGAAGACCTTCCCAGGAAAGCGAGACCAAAACTTACTGCTGCAGAGGAGAAGTTCATTAAGAGTCACCAGCCTCAGAAATCACCAATTAACCTCAACCAGCACCTCAGATTAGAGCCGTTATGAAGCTTTACAGAGCAGAAGTAGCAGATAAACATCTCAATATCAACTGTTCCGAGGAGATTATTGTGTGTTTTATATAAACGCCTTCAGTGTTGTTCTAAAGAAATAAAGAACGAAATCACAAATCAGAAAAGACCATGGAAATAGTAGGGGTGTACAAAATTTTGACTGGTAGTTAATGTTTGCATATGAGGTGGTAAAACTCTATAATCCTACAAGTGGTGCTCCCTAAACTCTTTGCACCCAGTCAGAGCTCATACAGGTTAAAGTGATACACAGATTGCATCATTCTAAAACTAAGCTCAGTAGAATTTATCCGAACGCCTCGTCCGTTTGTGACAGACGCAAAGTGCCAAGATGGAAATCTGGCTCATACTTTCTGGCACGATATACTTAAAGGTTTTCAGAAGTTTATGAGGCACAGCTCACTCCTGACTGTAAGCTCGCTCTGCTCGGTTAGTCTGATGCAATGAGCCAGTGATTGACCTCGGCATGTCCTGTACAGCCGTCTCTCGTGTTTGGAATGACGCTGGATAAAAGGATCATTTTGAGATCCTTTTTTCAGAGAGGCTGGACGAGATGCTTTCTTCTTTGCGTCTTGAACAAATCACATCAGTACATCTGGTGCATCAGTGCAAAAGCTGAGAATTTCTTTTTCTTGACGGTTTGGGCGGGTTTAGGGTGTCGCGGTAAATGTGAAGGTGAAAGTTTCCGCAGGAAATGAAAGCGTACGCTGTCAACAGATGGGTCGAATCACTCGAGTCACATGACACACCAGAGGAAGAGACGACAGGGCACGACGTTACAGGGAAATAATCAACAGTACGCGGACAAACACCGTGCGGAACTGAGCGGGTTATAACCGCGCCTTCAAGAGTCTGTCAACAAACCAGACAAACACCAATCATCAGTGTCTCAGAATAAATATAATATCATATCATATAATAACACTACTAATCAGTTCAAATGTCACTCAGAAACGCGCGATTATGAAAATTCCACAAAGTTTTAATGATAAACTTTCAGGTTTGATCTCGTCTCATCATATCGAGACTGAAACCTGTTAAATGAAATGGTTTCCTTCTCATTACAGTAACTCACAATCTTGTTTTTTTTTTTTTAATAACTTAAAAGCAAACACACATTAAGCCCTGAAGACGTCAGAAAAAGAGAAACTCGTTATTATAAATCAACTCGTGCTTATAAAACAAAGAAAGACTTATTAGAAACGTGAGGATTCTGCTCTTTTTGAAATGTTCCATCTGTCAAAATTAGAGGAACGATCAACACAAGGGTAATCACCAGTTATTATCTTCCTCGGCTTTAACTTGGAAGAAAAAAAAAAAGTTTTAGGGAAATGGTAAATTTGGCATCACTGCAGCCCGGCGTGGGGAACCTGTGTCCAAGCAAAGGAGCAAAACCAGGAAATGTATACAGGAAAAAGGGGTATAGACAATGAGTGAGTAAACACACACACACACACACACACACACACACACACACACACACACACACACACACACACACACAACAGGAGGAGGATCAGATTCAAGGTGGACTCAGGCCAAAATGACAAACAAAATGATATTTATATTTAGTAGCTACATTAACTGCAAAAAAAAAAAAACAACACAAACAAAAATCCAGGTCCCTTCCTGAGTCCCTAAACCAAAACCAGTGAATAAATTCCCTCTTCCCAAAATAAATGGCAGCCAAACCCCTACTACTGCTGAGTGCACAAACATACAGTGAAATTATCTACAAATATATACAAAGAGCCACCAAAACAATAATCAAAGTCAATGGGAGGCAAAAAGTCACAACCAGAAAACACAACCAAATATCAAAACGTCACAACCTCTCGCCTCTTTCCTGCGTCTCTCTCCGGTTTATATACGGTGGCGCTGGTTGATGACGTCACTCTCAGGGCGGAAGCGGCCGTGTGGAAGGTCGCGTAGATGCCAATGTGGGGAAACAGTCAGAAAGCCTGGAGTGGAGTCTGGAGCGGCGCGCGACCAGGACACGATACACACACACACGCGCGAGCGCAACCGAGCATTTATACAAAACAGAATATATATATATATATATATATATTTTTTTTTTTTTAGTATTTTTGCATTTTCATTCATTTGTTTTACTCAGTAGCGAATTACAAAACTTCAAACAAAACATACTTAAGTAAAAGTTAAATTACCGATTTTAAAAACTACTTTAAAAAGTAGAAGTACACAAAAACACTACTCAATTACAGTAACGCGAGTAAACGTCATTCGTTACTTTCCACCTTTGTACATGTGATTATTGTTGCTACGTCCGATTGGTGAAACACAGTCACGTGGTGCTGTAGATCCACCGGCTGCATTTCTTTGGCAAACACAAAGAAAATCTAAAAGCCGAATAAACGGTTAGAACAGTCGAGTGGAGCCGAGTGGAGCCGAGTGAGAGTCGCGTTTCATCTGTATAGTGCAGTAAAACTACTCACAAGTACATTTTGTTCAAAAACTTTCTCAAGTAAATGTAACTCAGTACTACACACCTCTGGTGTGTGTGTGTGTGTGTGTGTGTGTGTGATCCTCCCTGATGCCTGAGGACTGAGCTCAGCTCATGTGGAAGCCGCAGTAAAGTCTGTTATGGTTACGGAGGAAAGCAAAGCTCAGACGTTACAGTAGCCGAGACATTGATTTACTGCAGCGCTCAACCTTCATAATCATTAAACCAGAAACACACACACACACACACACACACACACCTGAGATGATGAATAAGGGTGTGATGACGCCTCTGGCTCTCTGACTCTGGCTCGCTCTGCCTCGTGCTCCTGTACACTGACTCGGAGCTCCGCCCTGCCGCAGTAAATCAGCCTCGGATCAGCCTGAGCTTTAGACCTGAAAGGAAGTTTTTATAAAACTTACACAACACATCCGTCACCCTGAGCCACTCCGATCAGCAGGGACATGTCCGCCGTCAGAGTGTTTGTGTTTGTGGTTTTGTCCTAAAGCTACAGAGCAGCTAACAGATAACATACAGTACCATAACTCAGAAATGACCAGCGTGTTCGAAGTTAATTAATGGGCCTCCATTCTGATAAACTGTGTGTGTGTGTGTGTGTGTGTGTGTGTGTGTGTGTGTGTGTGTGTGTGTGCACCACGTTATGTACTTAAACCCCGTCCAGGTTGTACCCCGCCTCGTGCCCCAAGTCTCCTGGGATAAGCCTCCGGGCCGCCGCCACACAAGATGTACACAGGATAAAGAGATATAGATGATGAGTGAGATGTTGGAATAAACCATGTACAGTGGAACCTTGGATTGCGAGTAACCTGGTTTGTGTGCGTGTGTGTCATTAGAGAGTGTGGGCCTTCTCCTTCCTCCTCTCACCTTCACACACACACACACACACACACACTCTCTCTCTCTAACGGAGACACTGATCTGTCGCGATTCTTTTCAAAGGTAAAGTGCAGGTTAATTTGTTTTATTTTTACTTTACAGCAGTGATTCAGTGTGCGCTCAGTCGAGTGTCATTAGAGAGATTTCTTGTTATGTTTCCCGATAAAACAGTGTTTCTGTTAGTGTATGTGTGTGTGTGTAAAAGTCGTTCCACACGATAGGAAAAAGTCGATCAGATAAAGATGAAGTTTTGTCTTTAAATGATTCCGGCATGTTAAAATTCACTTCTACCACGTCAGCGCTTTTATTTCAGCCAAAGTGAGAATCTGAGCTAATCCCACTAAAAATATTCACTTTATCTTTTCTAATTAATATCTATTGGTGCAGGTGTTTGTTTACATTGAGACAGTAGCGCATTAGTAGATTATTTTAAAGTAGATTATTAAATCTCACACATAACTGTTCATAACATCACTTTTACTCCACATGTAGATTCACTGATGGTGCAGATTAAACTTCAGCCAGAGATCTGAGGACTGCAGGAGTGTCAGTAAATTCTACCCGGACAGTTTTGTGTGATTCTGTGACATAATCTGGCAGGACAGACAAACAGACAGACGGAAATATTTTGTGTTTCACACATTGGAGGACAACAGGTCTTGCAATATATGAAACGTAAAGATATTGAAAAAGTGAGCCAACTGACCCATGTAGAGAAAAATACTTTTTTCTTTTTTTTTTTTATTGGGGGATGGCATGTTTAATTTCGTTGTACGTGTTACAATGACAATAAAGACTATTCATTCATTATCTGTATCTACTGCTTTGTATGTTGCTTTTTACTTCTTCCACTGGGGGGCGCTGCTGTCTGGGACAATCACAGTCTCATCATGAGAGAGATGAAACACTCAGCTGTCCCTGTTCATCAGCGCAGGAGAAAAGCTGAGGGCCTGTAAAGTTTATCATCGGGTGGGGAACACACACACACACACACACACACACACACACACACACACACACACACAACTGGACTTGGTGTACTGTAAGTACAGTCTTCAGCCAAATAATTCATGTTTATGACAGTCTGTCTAAGACATTGATTAATGACTAAGGTTTTCTTGCTCACTCACACATACAAAAACCAACCACCCATATATATCCACACACACACACACACACACACACACACACACATACACACGCACGAATACCGTGAGCTTGTGATCGAGGGAGAGTCTATGAGGATTTGCTGCCTCAACTCTTTAAAAGACTCAGGTGTGTGTGTGTGTGTGTGTGTGTGTGTGTGTGTGTGCTTTAATGGGTTAGTGCACATGTCCAGACATGACCTCTCCGAGTCTCTGGGGTGAATCCGTTTGTACTCTGCGGGCGCGAACTCAAGGTGTGCGATCTGGAGAGAGAAGCGAAACTCGAGGCTCGATGATGTCGTTCACAGGAACACGCCGACACACCCACTGAGAACCTTCAGAAATAACGGCGTAGTGAAAAGGAAAGTGGCTCTGAAGGTTCAGGAGATGAAACCAGGCGATATCTAACATCATGAATGCTGTTTACTGAGCCATGAACGTCTGGCCTGATAACTCACAGGTGGGAAGTTCACTGGAATCACGACGAACCGCAACAGACCGCTGATAGTGAAGGTCAAAGAGGAGCGTCAGGAGGAACGACCTGCAGGACGAGCCGAAAGCAGCCGAGAACAACGAGCGACAAACCGCAACACGATCATCCAGGCTCGGACCGTAGGTTTATCTGGAAGTTGAGTCATGTGAACTGGACTTTCACTAGAACGTGAACGTCTACCAGATAACTTCACCTGGACGACTGAGAATCTTCACATACAGACTTACTGAAGCTTATGAAGGACACAAAGAGACGCAGGCGCAGATAAACACATTTAGACAAATCATAACTTTTACATTTGGAAATAAACAGTCAGCAGTTAAACTTGGTTTGCAGTTAAAAGTCTGTATTTGAGGTGAACACACAATTTTGACAATTCAATCAAAATGACTCGTTGGCTCACTTTAACTTCAGAATCAATTCTCACTTTAGACATTATTCAGGTACACACACTAATATTAACGAGGTGCTTGAACACACCGCAGCTGTTGAAGAAAACAAAAAGCACTCGAATTTTCCTCAAATTTGTAGCATTTTGCAAGAATATTGCTTCTTCTTCTTTTGAATTTATTTGCAGTTTGTGCACTGCTGCCATCTACTGGACTGGAGTGTGGAGCAAAAAAAAATTAACGATTATTAACAATTATTGCCTTGTACATGACCTGATGTTACACAGTGTTTAAATGCGTATTAGATATAGTGCTGTGGGAAAAAAAGTATTTGCCCCCTTCCTTTTTTTGTTTTTGCATATGTTAAACTAAAATGACATTTAAAATTTGATAAATTTGTTTATTTTAACACATTTTAATATTACACAAAGATTACTCGAGTAAATACAAAACACAGTTTTGTGCAGTTTGAAATGATGATTCCATTTATTAAGCAAGAACAGCTGTCCATACCTACCTGGCCCTATGTGAAAAAGTAATTGCCCCCTATACCTAATGACTGGTTGTACCACCCTTGGCGGCGACAGCTGCAGTCAAGCGCCTGCGATAACTGGCGACGAGTCTTTCACATCGCTGTGGAGGAATTTTGGCCCACTCCTCTCCGCAGAATTGAGGAAAAATTCAGGAGAGGGGCAAAAACTTTTTCCCTGCACTGGACCTTTAGTTATTTTTAATGTCTATGTTTACGCTTAAAATTTTCTTTTGCCTGAGACAAATAATACATGAGTGCTGTTAAATCGAATCGAAAATCATAACGCTGCAATTGACAGTTTAGCTCTGATATATAAAGTTCTAACGTGTAATGCCACGAGACACACTGGACAGGGCGACACCCCATCACAGGGCGCGCACACACACACACACAACACACACACACACACACACACACACACACACACACACACACACACACACACAGACCCCAGGCGGGAATCGACCCCGGACCCTGGAGATACGAGGCGACAGTGCTAACCACTACACCACTGTGCCACTTAACGGTTGTACATTACCAAATTATTAAAAACTGTTGAAAGTGTCTAATACACATTGAAATGCTGTATAACTTGCATTACTGATTTTTTAAGTTTGTGTGCAATGCAATACAATTTTTTTCTTCTCCGACACACCAGTCCAGTAGGCGGCGCTGATGCTTCAACGACTTTTAAACTCAATAGCAGAAGAAGCGCTACGGTCATATTAGCAAAAAACACAAGTGGTTTCTATTTTCTAGGAATTCTAGGAGTATTTAATGTTTGAAAGTTTACCTAAATAATTTTTCAATGTAGGAAACCAGTTCACTGGATCGATCAATAAAAGAGAGATTCAATCGCAATATGGATTAAATCGCACAGCTCTGGAGAGGAATCCTGCAGGACGTTGGAAGACGTTAACACAAACAGGGGAACACAAACGCAACGATTTTATGTGACCGTGAATGTCATACTGTCCACACACACACGCACACACACACACACAGACTGGTATTTGTCTCTGGAGGCCGAGAGGCGGCTGTGACCGTGACCGTGGTTACTCACCGAGGCGCTGAAAGCGTGAGCCGCGGGAAAACAAAACACCACAAGCAACTGTTAGGGACAGCTGTGGAAACACTCCGAGACGTGGTGGGGTGTGT
>JAAGKR010003904.1:0-2500 GCA_011419295.1 Clarias macrocephalus | reverse complement strand
TACCGCGACAGAGGAGCGTAAAGGAAACCCGCACACGTGCCTCGGGTCCCAGGTCGTCTCGTACCACCACTAAATCCATCTAATACCGTCGAAGCTCGTTACGGCAGCCAAAGCTAGCTAAAAGCTCTTACAATAAGATTAGAACAAAACAAATATAAGCTTATTAACCTTATTTCTACTTAATGTTACTAAAATATCTTGTTCTATTGTCGGTTAATTGTTTTTTGCTAGTTTTTAGGAATGAATTTTTTGAAAGAAGCAAAATGATCCGTCAATAGAACAAGACGTTTTTCGCTTGCAATTTTGTTAACATTTACCTAGAAATAAGCTTCATAATCTCATATTTAGTCTGTTCTTATCCTATAGTTTAAAAGTATAGCTAACTTTGACTGAATTCAAGAATTCTTCACCTGCTGAGATATGATTCTTTTTGCATTCGCTTTACTTTTGGTCACGTGACTTTGGGAAATGTCTGAAAAACCTGCATATCAGAATATTTAAAAGCGAACAGATTTTTGGTGAATTGTTATACAAATAGTTTTCAGTAACTCGTTTCATGTCATGCTGTGAGACGTGTGTGTGAGTTGCAGCGTGTTGCTGTAGCTCTTCCTCTGGCCAGTCAGACGGAAAGCAGGAAAACATCCTGAAAAACATCTTCATGTCTGACTCTGACCGAGCCCTGACACTGGAGACTCCTTCCTTTAACGTTATATAACTGCCAGAGTTCTAGCAGTCTCGTTAGCGGCGTGCGCTGGGAAACACCACCGCGGTATAAAGTCGTACGAAATGCGTCACGACAGTGAATCCTTTGACTGAGCAGCTGCTCGGCGGTTACACGCCGCCGGCCGCTGTTTATTCGGCACAGGAGCAAATGTCCACACAAGCCCGGGTTCTTAATCCTACAGATGCTGCGTTCGGCAGCTGTTTCCGTCCACGATTATCAGACAGAGAGGCTTCAGTGTTGTTGGGAAAAAGGGCTGATTCATCTGTGTAGCGGGAGATAACAGGAAATCCAGCCAGATCCAGGGAGAGCAGGTCGCTTAAGTCACGCGTCTGTCATTACAGGTTTGAACCTACAGCTTCGAAAAACTACAAACACATCATGCGCGCGCGCACACACACACACACACACACACACACAGACACCTTTTTTTACCCCCAGCACATCAGCTCTACAGGCGCAGGAAGATTTAATGTTAGGATAGAAGTGTGTGTGTGCTCTCTCTCTCTCTCTCTCTCTCTCTCTCTCTCTTTTTGCTTGTATCTCTGTGAAGTAAAGATTCACACACACACATCTGGATTTAGGTGTGATAAGATGAACTGGCAGATAGACAGATGAATTCTTTTCCTGGCACTAACCCCCCCCCCCCTCCCCCCACACACACACACACACACTCACTCTGCAAATTCTTCAAGCTCTGCACGTCCAAACCCGGTGCAGTAAAAGACGCCTCGTTCTCACCGTTAACCCACTGACAGGCGTCCTGCGAGCTCGGCCTCGTCCTTTACCTTCCTTCTACTAGAGTAACACGCTTTAATGTGCACATAAGGATGACAAGATGAATATATATGCAGATATACCAGCGTGACGTCACTTGGTGACTTTTTTTTTTCAACTTTTTGAGCAAATTTCATACTTTCCTCTGAAAAGACTCTAAATAGACAGAATGCAGCTTAAAACAAAAAAGCAATTCATACAAATTCGTTGTTTTTGATGTGCATACACAGGCAGAACATTATGATGATCCGCTCAATATTGAGTAGGTCCCCCTTTTTGCCACCATAACAGTGTGTGTTCTGACTGCTTTCTATAGGGAGACTGCAGCCCGGGAACATACCAAAGGTGACCCAAGGAAGGAAAACCAGTGAAATGGTGACAAGAGGGTCATGAGGGTCCAAGACTCACTGATCCACATGGGGAGTGAAGGCTGATCCAATAGAAGAGCCAGTAGTGTAGATCAAATTGATGAAAAGGTTCATGCTGGTTGTGATTGGAAGGAGTCAGAACACACAGAGCAGCATGGTTTTGGTGGCAAAAGGAGGATCGACTCATAATGAAGGGCTGTGTGTGTGTATGTGTGTGTATGTGTGTGTATGTGTGTATATGTGTGTGTATGTGTGTATATGTGTGTGTATGTGTGTATATGTGTGTGTATGTGTGTGTATATGTGTGTGTATGTGTGTGTATGTGTGTGTATGTGTGTATATGTGTGTGTATGTGTGTGTATGTGTGTATATGTGTGTGTATGTGTGTATATGTGTGTGTATGTGTGTATATGTGTGTGTATGTGTGTGTATGTGTGTGTATGTGTGTATATGTGTGTGTATATGTGTGTGTATGTGTGTATATGTGTGTGTATGTGTGTATATGTGTGTGTATGTGTGTGTATGTGTGTGTATGTGTGTATATGTGTGTGTATATGTGTGTGTATGTGTGTGTATGTGTGTATATGTGTGTGTGTGTGTGTGTGTGTGTGTGTGTGTGTGTGTGTGTGTGTGT
>JAAGKR010003903.1:27500-68126 GCA_011419295.1 Clarias macrocephalus | reverse complement strand
ATAATTTCGTGCAGAATGAGCGATCTCAGGATCGAAACACGGCAGTAGATGTTTGTGAACAAGGATGAGGAAGAGGGTGGATATCACTTTTCCTCTGAAAGTGTTATTCTGTGATCGATGGCTACAGAGTGAGCGCTAAATAAATCACAGAAACGAGCATGCCCGCTTGGCCATAGGTTACTACAGGTCATACGTCGCATCCTAATATAAACTGCAGTAGTGAATAAAATGAATGAATTTACAGCAGGTCACATGACCGCGATATAATAGAAAGAAGTGAATGACTTCTCTCTGAAGCATGGCCTCTTTAACACATCTGCATTTCACTGATCTGTCATATAAACCTTCCGTTTAAAGGCAGCGCAACACAATATTTACTGATGTGTCAATTAACTAACTAATGAACTAACGATTGATAAAATATATAGAGCATTTCTTCCAGAGATGTGCATGTACAGTATGTTAAATAAAGAATACAAAAAGAAATGACATAGAATTTTTATTCCCACTTATGAAATAGAATTAAAAGCCTTAAGAGACCGAGAAGAGGTTTGTAATAACAGACTCATGGCACGGAGACACAGCGTGTAGATACACCGACCAGTTCAGTGATTGTACCCGAATCTTTAAAATAACGACACAAAAAAAAAAAAAAAAAAAGTCTATAAAACACTCAGCTCTTAAAAATAATAAATAAATAAATAAAAGTGTTGTCTTGATTAAACGTTGAGGAGGTTTACTATTCTGCAGGGAATTTCAGAAGGTCATTTCTCCCAGCTCTAAACACACTACGGCAGATCTGTGTGATTAACACCAGCTTAATGAACGTTAGGAAATGCAAGATGAACACAGAGAATGCATGATGGGATGAAGCCTGCTCAGGAAGCAATACCTTCCGGATTAAACTCGACAGCAGAGCAAATTAAAATACAGTACAAATGGGGGAAAAAGGAGACAAGGCAAGGTCGAGATATTTGACATTTATCTCTGCATTAATCTGCTGCACCCAACGGCTCTCACTGCTCGTCGATTCTTATTTACATACAATGTTCCCTTACACAACATACGCTTCTGTGTAAAGATGCTAATTAACCAGGATTCATTTCATCAGTTGTGATGCAATACTCACCAAAAGAAGATCGGGAAAAAAACGTCACCTGGTCTGTTGAGCATTGGCAAAAACACTATCGGGATCCGTCCTGATAGTGATGCTGGTGTAAGGGGGGGGGAGGTGACGTCGGATTTGTTCTTAAGTCCAACAAAGTGAGTTTTATATGCCTGACATGAATATAAAATGTAAAGTATACCAATCGTTGTGACTAAATCTCTGTCCCCTTTCCCTCAACAGTGTTGTCTTCTGCACCTTTAAATCACGAGGGGAATCACCAGATCTCAATCCAATAGAGCACCTAGAAGATGGTGCAACGCGAGATTTGCATCATGGACGTGTAGCCGACAAACCTGCAGTGACTGCGTGATGCTCTCAAGTCAATATAGAGCAAAACCTCAAAAGAATGTTTCCAGCATCTTGTATCGATGCCACAAAGAATTATGGCATTATTATGGCAAGAATTATGTACCTAATCAAGTGGCTAGTGTGTGTAGGTACAGTACATTGCTGTTAAACTGATTTAGTATTAAAAGTTCAATTACATTAACGAACTACAATAAAGTCAAAAAGGAGCAAAACAAAACAATCGCATGTTTTTGAAACAAGTGACATTCTTCGTCTTCATGCATAAATCAAATCACAAGGTTTTTAATTCAGCTCAGTTTGCACTCTGCTTGTTTGATTTTATTTACAGAGAGAGTGGCCTTTAGATATAAAGACTAAGCACTTTACAAATAAGCAGGAGGAGTGTGTGGCTCACTGGAGCAGAAACACCACTTGTGTTTTATCTTTTTAAATCCACGCTGTGGGGCGATTCTCAGATACTTAATAAACAATAATCTTGTTTAGTAATGATCCTAATCAGAATATTTTATTAGACCATTATATACTGTTGTGTAAATTAACATGATTTTTCTTCCCCCAAATGAAACCAGCTCACTGAATCTACTTAACTCGGATCAACTTGGGTTACATTAACACAAATTGTTTTCGTGTATCCAAGCTGATCATGTACTCTGTATTCAAGGCTTGAACTCAGCTTTGCTATTGTGCTCAAAACATTACTAGGAATTTCCTCCTGTCAGTGCCAACATCCTCTCGTTAGTACACAACAGGATTATCAGGGGCGTTCAACTCAAACCAGGACTTTTGATTGTACAGAGTATTTCACTATTTCATTAATTTCACTACACTAGTGCACTTATCCGAGTGTTTCACTAGGGCTTGAACACCATCAGGGTAGAAAGTTCTCTCAGTACACCGGAGCCATGATTGGACTGCCTGCCTGATGCACTTCTAAAAACACTGGCCTCCCAGGAACTCCTTTTACATGTGGCCCAAACTTGTGGAAATGGCTCATCATTCATGGACGTAAAATGTTTGCGCCGTTCAAATATTTTACTGCAGCTGAGAGTCTCATCTTCTGTAAAAGTCAATGACTTTTACACCTTCATTCACCAGAAGTCCCAGTTTGACTTGAACGCCCCGTGTACATAACGTTTTATAAATTCTATTTAGTACAAGCAGTGAAATGATGCTGCGATAAGAAATTAAATCTGAGTCACTTCATTCCCTTTTTTTTCGGTGTATAGATATAAGAGTGATGTTTATTATTCCTCCTCCTCTTCCTGCCGACCATGGAACATTTTGGAAAAACTCCAGCACTAAAACTCTCAAAACACACCAGCGTACTCTAAAGTTCACGGCTGTCATTTCCATATCTTCGAGCTTTAATTAGTGCTTCACCCCTGAGTGTGTTTTCCTCCATTCACACCTCTGTATAAATAAATCAATTGCTAATTACTCTCTAATTGTGCCGGCGCCTCTGGGTAAACACCTAGCAGGAGCTTTTATTTTGTGCTGCGTGCACGATACCCTGAGCTGAAGAGCGCTGCGCTATTTAAACATCCTCCTACACATCCTTAAAACATGATTACTACTTTTGTTTATCATAAACGGCCCGCTTTAGATCCTGGAGATGCTCGAAATATTTTGGCTCCAAAACTTTTTATTTCAGCTTTCAGTAAAATGTCTGAACGGACTATCGCGTAAACACGTGTCTCAAATAATCTGCCATACACACTGTAATTAAATCTAATATAAAAACAAACAAACACACAGACACACACACACATACACACAAACATGCTTAACAAAATCTTACAGTGTGATCACAGGGGAACATCCTCCAAAAGGAACAGCTATTCACGTTATAATTCAATACGTCTGGTGTAACTCAATTACTTTCTGTGCTTTCAATCAACCAATCAATCCATTCATCCTCTGATAGCTCCGCCCCTCTTCTACATCCAAGTGCATACATTTTATTTCTCATTGTATTAGGTTCTATATTGTCTATATAGTGTGTTAATTAATTTTCTCTAACTGCAGCTCTGACCTCAGCGCGGGTTTATATTAATGCACTCTTTCTAATACATAATCGTTTCTATAGTAACGGCTCGTTTACAAGGACACGATACGACAGACGCTCCGCTTAATAATAAACAAAATTAGAGAATAAGCACACACCAAGTATGATATTTCGGCTCAATGCTTATAATAATAATTTGGCCGAGAGCTGACGAGGTTTTTGGTTATTTATTCCTTGTGACCGCAAGAAACAAAGAAATTCTCACTATAATAAAGCGTATAATAAAGCCTACACGATCTTTGAATGGACACAAGTTCATTCATACACGTTTATGAAACAGCCCTTAATGCATCCTTCTTTCACTTGACAGATACCTTGGTTAAAAAAAAACTGCTTCAAAAGCCTTTTTGTACTCTCGTACAGCTACTCAATAGGAAGATTTCAGCACTTATATAACCCAATACAAACCTTTTTGTAAACCATAAAGTAAATGCAATTTTAATGTAAAAGCGAAAGAATAATCACTCTTGCTCACAGTATCTCCTTTTGAAATGTCACTGGAACATGTCTGGCTAACCGCATAACTTTCTTTCTCCAAGACGATTGAAAAGCTTTACAGCTGGCTATGCTCCTGGTGTCCAGCTCAGACAGCAAATAACTAGTCCTGCTATATTTAATCTCAATATCGGGAGAGCTGTGTGCAATAACTTAATCGCAAAAAGCTGCAGTTTATTACAGACAATATATGAATAGTCTGGAATTTATGTAGAGCAAATGTGAATAATTTAAGTATTTATTTATTTTTTGCTAAATACTTTGACGTTACTGTATAAACATTAACATCCTCCTAATGAGAAGATTTGTGCAGGAATTTGTTGTTAGCCTTGATAAATACATTTTACTTAAAATATTATGCGTTTAACAGTTACAGCATTTTGAACAAAAAAAATACTTCAAATACAGAAGTTTAACATTAAACTTCGAACTAAATTAAATCGAACAGTGATTATCCGCCCTAATTATTATTTCTAAACAAACTTGGCTTCTAGTACACGGGATGAATGAATAGTTCAAAGTGCGCCTCCTGTAGGATCATGAATAAACAGCAGTGTTTTTACTGCTCTGCTTCAAATGCCTCTAAAATGTTATGTAGCCGCGCACTGCTTTTACGTGGCTGTGTTTTGAGACGAATTAGTTCGGAGACTGGTGTAATGAGCGGGTCTGAGAATAATTTGCGTGCAGCGTTTGGAGCAAAAGGCAGATTGAAGCCTTTTTTAAAACAAATTTGTAAATGTAACATTATAAAAATTTCTGTTGCAGCACTCAGAAGCTCGTGCACTTGGCACAGAATGGGTTAAGGCCAATGTAATCTGTCGTGTCTGATCACACTTAAAACAATCCAATTCTGCGTCTCTATAATACATGTAAGAAATTTTTCTTTTTGGTACTCAAAAACAAAAACATCTGAATCGATTTATCTTCCACTTAATACGTCTCTACTTAAATTATTATGCAAGTTACACAAGAGTAGGATTTCAATAGCATTCTCATGTAGGTTTGAGTTTTTCCAAGAAAGTGTTGATACCATATACGCTTTTAGGATCAATCTCAGACAGGTTTGATAATAAGTTGCCTGGTGATCATAACTAAAGGGAAACCAACTTAAAAAAATTTGTTCCAATGAGCGTGTCACAGCGCTCATGCAGTATGAAGAGAAAGCGTGATCTTTCTGAAGATTAGGCATCATAAGAAGAATAGATATCATCCATCTGTGAAAAGATTAGAGGGTGATTCAGAGCAGGGACAAATTCAATCAGATTAGGCTTATTAAAAAAAATAAATAAATAAAAAAAAGGGGTTTCTCTGCTGGTTCTATTGGAGTTCTAAGAAGCTCTTAATGCAGGATCTCACAGAGAAACGTGTGCCAAGGGCTCAGGAACAGAGATTTATTCACACTGGGGCAGAGTGATGACCTGGACTGGGATAATGGTCCCCTTAAAGTGCCTGAAAATGACCTGAAGTTCTTAAATGAGCGATTTCTGGGATGAGAAGATGAAAAAGAGCCGTGTCTGATGAAATGAAATCATTTTCATGTACCGTCTCATCGTGCAAAACGCATGGTCGACTTCTTGGGTGCAACCTTTATTCCATCACCTCGATCCGACTGAGAATCTGCAGAGGATCCTTCAGAGAGAAACACTGGCATTCTCAAGCGAAATACACAGGCTTACACATTCGAAGGATATCAAAGTCACTTTGCTCATTTATTAATAAGTAATGCTGCAACTAACTACTACTTTGATAAATCAATTAACCTATTGATTATTGAACAATAAGTTCTATTGAGTAATTGCTAAATAAGTTCTATTGAGTACAATCAGCTTTTAAATTTGTTTTGTGCACCTGGTACCCAACAGTCAAGATGATAGAAACGATTACATCATTACAAACATGTCGTTTAATAAACTTTCCTGATGAAAGTAGAAGCAACAAAATATAACCAAGTACAATAGCTGTGAAGGGGCGTGGTCAATTGGCGGGGCGGGGTCAAGCAATGTGAAGTGAGAAGGGCCCGAAAGTGAGGTGAGTGGGAAAAGGAAACACACGCACTTGAGAAGAATATGGCTGATCAGTGCTGCTGTGAGAAGAACACAGTGCAAGTGTGTGTGTGTGTGTGTGTGTGTGTGTGTGTGTAAGAGAGAAAGAAAGCGAACGTCACTGAGGAGAACTGGAAATAAAAACCTGACTCACAGTAACACAGTCAGTAATTATCCACATTCTCTTGAGGGGTGAATCCTCTCCCACTTAGCCGACTCTTGCGCCCTTCACACAGCGGCGCTTGGCCACGCCCCCCCATCAGCACAACGTCTTTCTCTCAGAGTTTTGCTTGAGTTAAAAGTGAAATGTTCCACATTGAGGAGTTTTGCTCATGAAGGTGTTTTGGAAATCACATTACACACGTGTAGATACAGTAGAACACATACATGTGCTCATAGTTCGCACGTGAATCAAGCGCGATGAAGTCATCAACGAATCAACAACTAAACCTGTTGCCTCCTAATCTGATTATCAATTTTAGTCGACAACATCGATTAATCGTCGCACTCCTATTAATAAATAATTAGAAATGTAAATATGTTTTAAATAAATCAGTTTATTTGTCCATGTAGGATTTCTATTAGGCGTCCACTATGACCTGATGTTTTTCGTTGTTCTTTTCACATCAATAACGCTCACGTCATTATCAGGTCCATACGATAATAACAAGCATTTTGAAACATGATTTATTTAGAACAGTAGATTAGGTTTGGGATGTGTCATCACCATGGTAACCCATGTCTCACATTGACTACATGGTAGTTTCATCCAATTAAGAGTGAATTACTTGAATAAATCTCTCTTTTTCTGTCACCTATAACCCAAACACACCGCACTGTGCGGTAAATTCAGTACTTTCTATTGTGAATATGCAAATAATATTTTTATAGCACATCACTGAGCGTGTCTGCGCTACAATCATTAATCGGATGCTAAGTACCAGGTTAGAGACTCGGCTGCAGTCGCTCTGCTGTGTGTAGTATTTTTAGAGCCTGATTTGAGCTTGTGGGACGTTTCCTTCTCCAGATCTGTCCTCGGGGGCAGAACTCATGCCACACCCGCTCACTCATGCCAGAATAGGAAGTAGTGTTGCTGCTGCGATTCACCGTCTTATACACCATAACACTCTTCTGGAATTAATTCAATGGATTATGTATTTAAATTTCTGTTAGCTGCTTTACTGCGCGCTCCTGCCTTATCTTCAGTTATTTATTTATAAAAGAAAACTGTCAGGAATAATTTTCCCCGTGTACAGAATGCTGAGCGAGTGATGCGAAGCAAACGGTACAAACACAGATGGAGTCTGCCAACAGATCCGCCTACTAATAACACCCAAGATATTCTTTGCAAAAGCACATCCGGAGACCGTTAATCCCAATATCCACCGCTTGCCCGTGTTTTGCCCCGGCCTGCTCACCGAATTCTCACTGCAACACTCCGGAAGCTGATTTTAAAGTTTATAACAGAGTGAAAAAAAAATTCATTCCTCTTCTTTTTCAGATTGTTCAATAAGAAAAAAAATGTAAAGTATATAAACAGAGAGCTAGATATACAAATAAACAAAGACAAAGAATCAGATGGAAAACCTGACAGACAGACAGCCGGCATCAGACAGACAGACAGAATCTGACAGCCGGCATCAGACAGACAGACAGCCGGCATCTGACAGCCGGCATCAGACAGCCAGCCGGCATCAGACAGCCAGCCGGCATCAGACAGACAGACAGCCAGCCGGCATCAGACAGACAGACAGCCAGCCGGCATCAGACAGACAGACAGCCAGACAGACAGCCAGCATCAGACAGACAGACAGCCAGACAGACAGCCAGCATCAGACAGCCAGCCAGCCAGCCAGCATCAGACAGCCAGCCAGCCAGCATCAGACAGACAGCCAGCCAGCCAGCCAGCATCAGACAGACAGACAGCCAGCCAGCCAGCCAGCATCAGACAGACAGACAGCCAGCCAACATCAGACAGACAGACAGACAGACAGACAGACAGACAGCCAGCCAGCATCAGACAGACAGACAGACAGCATCAGACAGACAGCCAGCCAGCCAGCCAGCCAGCCAGCATCAGACAGACAGACAGCCAGCCAGCATCAGACAGACAGACAGACAGACAGACAGACAGACAGACAGCCAGCGAGCATCAGACAGACAGACAGCCAGCCAGCCAGCATCAGACAGACAGACAGACAGCCAGCATCAGACAGACTCAGACACCCATCTAAACAGACAGATACATAAAGACAGAGACAGACACATAAACGTGTACTTCCTAGACAGACGGATAATAAGATAACCAGACAGACAGGCAATGTGACAGACAGGTTTCTGTGACTTATGACGCTGCAGTAGAAATAAATCAGATGGGACATTTCTTGTTCATGGCTCCGCCCCTGTAACACACTGCAGTGTTTCTAACTTCAGACGTAAACAATGTAAACTTAAAAAAAGCAAACCATGAAAACATAAAAGCTGCTTTTTAGGTACCTCCGTTTAGGTAACGGAGATAAAAGAAAAGATGAGGAACACACAGCACTCTCTCTCTCTCATTGGAGTTGTGCTTCTTCAGTGCTGATCATCCCGTGTGTTTTATATTTCTGTTCCAGTTCCGCTGGTCTGTATGGCACTATAATATAGATGGCAAGGTCACTCTGACCTACAAAACCCCATAGAACCCCGCCCCCACAGAGCCCGCACCCCCACACAGCCCACCTCGTCTCCGTTCTTGTCGGTGTTGCGTCCGGACCAGAAGAGGTGAGCACAGATGCTGACGGCGCGACACTGGTCGGGTTTCTTCAGCAGTTTGGAGGCAGCGAGAGCGCACTGGGTTCTCAGAGGCTCGTGGTTCTCCTCGCTGAAACAGCGCATGCGCTCGAACGTGCCGATGATCAGCGTGATGGCTGCAAGCTGGGCCTTAGAGTCGCTGATCTCATCCTCATACAGAGAGAACGCCTGAGACAGGGAGAGAGAGGGAGCACATGAGTAAGAGACCAACAGCATTCCAACAACAGAGTGAAACAGAAAGGGAGACGAAAAAGAGGAGAAAAGTAGAGGAAGCGAGACAGAAAAACAAACAGTGTGATATATAGTGTAAATAAATAATACAACAGAGGGCAAGATACCAAGAGTAGGAGAGAGACAGTGAAAGACAGACAGAGAAACAGATAGATAGAGACAGGAAAAAAACAAACAAACAGACACATTCACAAAAGCAGACAAAACACAAACAAGCAAGAAAATAAAAGAAACTGACAAATAGAGGGAAAAAAAAATCAGCGACTGATAGAAGCGGACAGTCCCCGAGAGACAGAGAGAGACAGACAGATGTTCAGTGACTGATAAAATGGTTCAGTCGCAGCATTTGGCTTCAGGCTGAAAAAGTTTTTTTTTTTTTTTTTCTTTTCTGAGGATTCTTCCCTGCTGTTAAGCGAGGACAGCCCACATGTGTCCACTTTTCACCTCCTCCTGTCCCCGAGTGTCTCACTGTGAGCCAACGTCACATCATTTCTACATCTACACCACACCCTCTCGCCCCCGTCCCGTCCCCTCGTCTCTCAGCCAGAAGTCACAAACGCTGCAGACGCTGCTCGGGTACCTGAGACATGAACTCGTAGGCGACCGTCTCATGGTTCTCGAAGCCGATCTCTCCGGCGGCGAGCGCCCCCTGCAGGAAGAGACGCAGCGGCAGCTCTGCAAGCTCGGCCTTGATCAGGGCGCTGATGGTCTGATGGGCGAACGAGAAGATCTTCTGGCACTTCTTCTCCCACTTATCATCCTGCAGGTTGGAGAAGAAAAAGTAAAACAAAACAAAAAGAAGACTGATTCAGTGTAGTGATGAGTCACATGAGTGGGTGTGTTCGAGCTAGAGAGCGCGGAAAGAAAAGCGACACGCAGTTCCGCGAACAGAGTTAAAAAGAAAAAAAAATCAATTCAGGATGGTTCTTTGATGAGGACAAATCAGAAGACGGGACGAGACGAAAAGGAAAATCTTGTCTCGTTTGTGCCGGGTTTTTATAAAATACCTCAGGATTAGGAGATGACGTTTCTGAAACCTTATCGCTCATTGCCAGTCAGTCTGCGACTGAGCCTGCTGTCTCCTGAGAACGCCTGAAGCAAGACCATCATGAACCTCTGAACGCGCGCACACACACACACGCTCGCAGCCCTGTTATTTTCCCCCCTGTCGTTTCATGTCCACATGGAGCAACAACACGGAGAGTTTCAGAATTCAACATTAGTTACACGTCAGACAAACTGCACACAACAAAAAAAAACTTTATTTTTTAATAAAAATAAAAATAAATTAATCCTGCAGTTTATTTATTTATTTATTTATTTTTTACATCCAACATTAATGTAACTTTGTGTTACTGTCTATTTTGCTTTCACTGTGCACCGTTTCTTAAGATCTGTTCATCAATCATCATGACATCACAAGTCACATGACTAACCTATGAACCAAGGGATTATTTACTTGTGTTTCAGTTCTGGTCCGAATCTGACTCTCTAGAAACACATCCATTAAACAAGGAAGGAGCAGAAAGAAAAAAAAAAGTAACAAAAAGAATAAAATAAAAACACCGTTCAATTCTATCCATCCATTCAACAAAGAAAGGAAAAGAAGCAAAGGGCATTCATTACATCCATCCACCAAAATGAAGAGTGTGAATGTTAAAGAAAAAAAAATAAAAGAAAAAAATTTAAAAGGTAAGATCATTCAATTCATCCAAAAATAAAAAGAAACAAATAATCAATAGTTAGAGTTAGTCAATATAGTTAGATACATAGATAACTAGAGGGAATAAATAAAAGAAAAAAAGAAAAAAAAAGAGGAAAGAAGCCAATCAATTTAATCTCTGCATGAAAAAATAAAGAAAGAAAAACAAAGATATAAAGAAAATAAAGAAAGATGAAAAAGAAAAATGAAATAGTAAAAAATGTGGAAGGGTGGTACAAAAAAAAAGTGGAAAAAAAGACAGCAAATGAGGGGGAAAAAAGAGAAATTAAGACAAGAGCCTCCAATTCATCCATCCCTCAAAAATAAAAACAACAAACAAATAAAACATACATAAATAGATAGTTAGACAGAGGTAATAAATTATGAAAGAAAAAAAAAAGAAATAAGAAAAAATGAGGAAAGGCAATCCATTTCATCCATGCATTAAAAATAGACAAAAAAAGAGAAAGTAAAACCACTTTAAAATAACTTTCTTCAATAATTAAATGAAATAATTACAAATATATATATATTTTTTAGTAAAGTCATCACACACCCGAAAGTGTACTGAAGGTGATTCAGGCTGGAATTTTGTGAGGACACAGTGTGTGTGTGTGTGTGTGTGTGTGTGTGTGTGTGTGTGTGTGTGTGTGTGTGTGAGGAGAATGGTGAAGTGGCGGCGTACCGAGGAGGCGTTGTCTTTGTAGCGGAAGGCCAGCTGATAGGCGGCGAACACCAGCGGGGGCAGCGTGTAGCGAATCCTCTGATTACCCCCGGCTCCGAAGTGCTTCCTGGCTGTGTTTAATATCTGTAGGAGGCACAAATTAGGATGAGAAACTGTGGGGCGTGTGTGAATAATTCATCGCTCCGTAACAGCGAGACGTCTGCTGTAGGTTCAACAGATTCCATATTCATTAGAGACTCATTAGGACAATTTGGAGCGCTCTGTTAAAACCGCATATACGACGTGTTCTGATGTGTTTTAATGAAATGAGAGAGGAGAGAGAGGGGGGGTGGGGGTGCAGGGGGTAGGAGTGAGAGAGAGTGAGTTTCAGAAAAAAAAAAGGTTTTCATTTCTCAAACAGTAACATCCATATAAAATCTTCCTATTGGCCACTTTATTAGGTATAATTAATCATTCACCTGCTAGCTGCAGACCAGGTAGTGTAGTGATTAATAAGAGAAGAGAGACAGTATGTGTGTGTGTGTGTGTGTGTGTGTGTGTGTGTGTGTGTGTGTGTGTGTGTGCACTACACACCAGGTACTGTTGGTCCGGATCGTCAGAATGCAGCAGGTGGATGAAGCGACCCACTAAACTCTGCTCCTCTGCAAAGTCCTCAGGGTCGGGGTCCTCCGCAGGCTGATCCGGCTGATCCTGGATCAGTGTGGACACCAGGTTCAGGATGGCATCCACCTGCACAGAAACACACACACTTAGCAGTCAAAGCAGAGCAGAGAGAGAAACAAGCAGACTGAGAGACAGAAAGATAGCCTGTGAGACTCAGACGATTAGAGATGCAGACAGAATACTAGACTAATACAGGTTCAGACAGAGAGACATATTGAGAGACAGAACTATACAGAAAGGCTGAGACACAGAGAAGGAAATGGACAAGCTGAGACTTAAGGAGGGTCTGAGACAGATGGACAGAGCGAGAGAGAGAGAGACAGGCTTAACTGAGAGACAGATTAAGAATCATGTACAGAAAAAGTGAGATACAGTACAGAGGCGTACAGATGTGTGAGAGAGAGAAAGAGAGTGAGAGACAGACAGGTTTACAGATCGATGAGCCAATAGTCAGAGACAGAAGGACAGACAGATGGAGTGAGAAAAGACATGAAAGCAGAAAAAGATGCAAACAGACAGAAAACCTGAAGAGACAAATGGAGACCCAGAGAGACAGAAAGTAAAGTTCTGTCACATCCCAATAAACTCCATCACGCGGTCAGGTGCTGTAGTCGTGCCGGCGTGACGTCGAGACATCATCACACGCTCACCTGAACTCGACTTGAAGAGCAAATTAAACTGAAACAAGAACGAGAAAAACGCTCTCTTTTCCCGCCTGCCTGCAATCGAGCCTCCGAACCTCAGAGGATTTTCAATATCGAGTCACTTCATCTCAAACAAACAACTTCTCCACCCGCTGCCGCTCCAACAGCCGACCCGACCACAGTGTGTGTGTGTGTGTGTGTGTGTGTGTGTGTGTGTGTGTGTGTGTGTGTGTAAACAGAAAATAAATAAATACATTTATAAAAGAGCCACAACGGGGCCCTCATCTACAGAGCGGGCAGGATCAATACGTCAGTGCTGGTAATGGAGGGTGTGTGTGTGTGTGTGTGTGTGTGTGTGTGTGTGTGTGTGTGTTTGAGAGAGTGTTAGAGACGCCTTCACACTTTCTCTTTTATTGACATATGACTTAATGTCTTATTGACATTGTTCTCCACCTGACCAGCTTTTAAAGCAGCACCGCAATCAGGCTCTGGAGGAAACCGCGCGCGCACACACACACACACACACACACACACACACACACACACACACACACACACACACACACAAATGAAAAGTGTGCTCAAGCTTGTTATGTGCGTCTCATCTAGGCTTCATCAGCGTTTTTATCCAGCGTGAGAACAAACCTCCACCTAATTGGGACTAGAACAAAGGGGTGCCAATACTTCCTGTATAACCAGACTCTGCATTTATGCACGCGCGTCTCTGTACCTGCTCCTGGGCCACGATGGTGGTGTTGTAGTCCAGCGTGTTGCTCAGCACGTAGCAGCTCATGCTCTTGCGCGACTCGTAGTCGAAGTACTCAAAGAGCGGCGGGAAGTGCTTGAGCTGCAGGACCGTCAGGATGTTGTTGTAGGTGTCCACGGGGATCTTCAGCAGCCTGGTGAGCTCCTTCGAGACGGCGCTGCTGGTCGCGATGCTGCACCACAACACGGCGGTTAATGTAAAAAAGTACAAACATTTGTACGCATGATGTTATAGCTGAAGAACCAAGGATGGCTGAAGTTAAAGTTCACATCCAAGTTCCTATAACTAAACATTTTTCAGAAGGCGAGATCTATTGCTGTATAGAGCTTTAGGCCACGCCCCTAACACCAAATGATGCATAATCATGCATTTTTATATGCCTTATTTTATGTAATTATTCTAATATCCGCGTGCTGTTCGAACCATTTTCAAGAGCCGAGCATGTTTCCATCTCGTCGGCTGGACTCACCTCGCACCCTCTTGCGAAAACCTCACTGTTTGAGACTTCTAAATTTAATTTCTGTCTGAAATCTCAAGACCAAAAATAAGACCCTGTCACAGTGGCGGTCATGTAGCGCCGCGTCTCTGCACGACTCTTACCTGCCTTTTTTTAAAGTAGAAAAAGCAAAGCGATAACAATGGCTGCTTGCAAAGCAAACGCTGCTGTAATTTTTTTTTTCCTGACAGTGTCTGGCATTTTAGAAGCTGCATCTAAAGGGGAAAAAAAAAAGCCTTTTACAAATCGGAAAGCGTGAACCCGTCTGTAATTAAGGCCGAAGAGGACGGAGAGGGAGGCTTTTCTTTAAAACCCTGTCGGCTGGGAGCCACAAAAGAGCTCGGTCTCTGAAATTACAATGAAGTCTGGTGGGTTTTTTTCTTTTCGCTTTAAATAGCCTGTTGACATGAATGGGAAGGAAAAACATCTGACAGAATAAACATCAAGAATCAATAACTAGTTATGGATATGTTTTTAATAATAAAATATATATATATTATATTTTTTTTTTTATTGCGAGTCCTTGGAGTTATATATAATTTTTCCATGTATTTACAGTAGATGTAATACTTCACTAATTACGGTATTGTGATAGAGCTTGGCACTAGGCTTATAAGATATAATGAGTTACTTAATCACTCATTAGGGATGGAATCTCCAGTCTCCACCCGATACGATATCACGATACCGGAGTGCCGATATACATGCCGATTCGATATTACCCCCGATTTTGTTTGGATTTTAAACCTTTAAAAAAGTTTACAGAACAATTTAAAATGTAGTCTGATCCTTATAAAATTTGTTCCCACTTAAAAGACCAAGCGCAGCATTTAAACTTTGTATAACTTAAAATACAAGGAGTTTAACATTTAAAACTTCTGATTAAATTAAACGCGAAGCTACATAGTTATTGAGCAGTACGTATCTCTGTTACATCAGTGTGTAATGAGTGGGATTGAGAATAATTCACTCGCAGGGTTCGGAAAAAAGGCAGATCAGGGGCTCTTAACACAATGATTTTTGATAATGTAACACCATGAAAATGAGTTTCTGCTGCGCCACTCGGAAGCTTCTGCGCTCGGTACAGAATGGTTTATATCTGAGGCTGATCACACTGATAACCGTTCTGGCTGATCTACCCTTCATCTCTATTGTAAATGTCAAAACAGTTTTGGACAAAAATTTATTTTGGAGTCGGTGTGGTGATACGTGCATCACCACAGTAAACAATCACAACTCATAACGGAATAGATTTTTCCCCGTTTCTTATACATGATATCTGATGGAAATATTAGAATGTTCAATACAGTGGGAGGAAAAAAAAATCTAACATTAGACACATTGATAAAAGTTAACATCGATTAACCATTTTGTTTTTTAAATGATATATATTTAGATTCAATATACATGCGAACAAAACACAGAATTGGTGCCGATTAATTTTTTTTTAAATGTTATGGATAATACAGAAAACGAGTGCCAAAGAAGCTACTTCTGAAGTTCATCCAACAAGGAAGTGACCGATCTTGCTTTTTAGTCTGTTTACTTTTATGACGTTTATAAATGCCAGATGTATACCATTACATTTTTAGACAATTGTTATTATACCATGGAAATGCTAAGCTACAACACCCGTAGTGTCCAAACTGCTGGCCTGAACAACTCTGTAAAAGGTAAATAGGAATATTGCACTTTCAATTGTGAGAAATTACCTTGTTTAAAAAAATTATTCAAAATTGAGTGTGTTCTAATCCTGCAAGCTAAGTGTGTTTAATAAATAAATAAATAAATAAATAAATAAAACAACAAATAATAAACACGTTTAACAAAACAGATCATCTTTTCATCTCCTTAGACACTGGTGCTTGTTTAACACTGCGAGACCTCGGTTCTACTCACTGTTCCAGGTTGAGTTTGTTGAAGATCTCCACGGTGCTCTCGAGAACCTTATCGACATAGTCCACGCGCTCAGGGTAGCACTTCATGGCCAGATTAATGAGGGACACTTGCAGAGACACGACGTCCTCCGATGGCATGTCCTGACGAGACTGCAACAGAAAATCAACATATGACTATATGTAATGTAGCATTTAGTGTAACAGGAAGTCAGTATGTAGATCACAGTGAAAACACGTTTCCAGATTCGGAACCAAAAAAAGGTTCACTCCGGGATTAATAAAGCTCTTTGAATCTTGAATCTAAAAGTTTGTAAAAGATGACTGGGCTCCCTGGGTAAGCTTTAAAAGTTTTTATGGGCTCAGGAAAAGAATTTATTAATTTCTAAAATAAAAAATAAAAAATAAAAAATTGTAAAATCAGGGTTCCTGAAAAGGTCATCAAGGTCCAGAAAAAGTTCATTGTTGGTGGTGGTGGTGGTTGTGGGGGTTCGTAATGAGATTCTGAAGTTCCTCAAAAAGGTTCCCAAAATTTTTGAGGAAAACTCTATAATGTTTCTTATAAGGTTCCTAAAATGGTTTACAAGTTCCTGATAAGCCTTTAGGATTCCTGAAATTAAGTTCCTGGAATAGTAATGCAAGTATTATATAGATATTGTTCCAGATTTTCTGATACGATCTGAAACTTCCTAAAATAGTTTCTCAGTCGCCCAACTACAAAAAAAAGGTTCCAGATTTTCATGGGTAAAAATGTTTGTTATAGTTCCTGAGCTTCTAAAAAGATTGCCTTAAACTTTAACACACAGATTGAGAATTGGCACTTTGTCGGTATCTCACAGACGTGCCATTTAGCTTTTATTCTGGCATTTGCGACGCTCTCCTGGCTGGAGGTAGACGGTCATGTACCTGGATGACTGTGGCCACTTGCTGGGAGAAAATATCGAAGAGTTTGATTTCAGCGGGGATTCCAGGTCCGTCTTCTCTGTGAGCGAAAAGAGCCAACCTACAGAAAGGCGCAGAGAGGGTAAATAACCATACAATAATAACCGCCTGTAGGTAAATATTAAACAATGATATGAAGGGGGATGGGGGAGGGTGTGTGTGTGTGTGTGTGTGTGTGTGTGTGTGTGTGTGTGTGTGTGTATATATAAGAGGGAAAGGAACCTGTCAATAAGAGCTATTATGATATTCTTGACGTTGACGTGCTGGTGAAGTTCTGCACACGCTCTGAGGAATGGGTTCAGGGTCTGGAGGTGGAACTCGTCTGGGAAAACCTGCAGCGAAAATCAAAGGAAGTTGGTTTGTGTGTAAGTGCACACACACACACACACACACACACGAATCTTACATGTTTCCTTTAACAACTTTAAACATAAAAGCTCTTTGTATGCCAGTGTGTCAGAACTGGAAAGAGCTCGGCATGAGGCTCGAGAGCGGCCGAGGGCCTGAAGCAATTAGAGAGCTCGAGGCGACGGGAAAATGAGACGTCGCTGTGAAATGAGGCGGCTGGAGTGTGTGGCGTCGTGCGCTAATGTTCCGTACCTGTATAATACACTCCATGAGGTACTCCTGCGCCAGAGAATCTCTGCAGTTCACCACTTGCTCCAAGACTCCAGGCAGAACAATCTGAGACCCCACACACACACACACACACACACACACACACACACACACACACACACACACACACACAATCATTAAAAAGCGTATCCTGTACAGAACATCCGATACAATATCATCGCGGTACCTCATCGCTTATTCATTGATTTTGGATTTTAAACAATTCTAGTTTTACGCCGATGTGTGAGTAACAAAGTGCGCCACCTGTAGGATCCTTCTGTGCTACAGAGCGCCGCAGGAGAGCTTTTGTCCCGATGGTTATGAAATTATACCACTCTTCTCTGTAACGTTTACACTGTGGGTGGTTACCGTCAGTAATGATACAATATTACACTAACACATTACTCGTTCCCACAGTCATTTACCAATGCTCCTGGGCCATACCACTCTTCAAGTGTAATATTTGAAAACTATCATTTGTGCTTTTATGCTATTTATGCTTTTTCCTTTTTCCCTTTCAAATGCAATATCTGAAAATTTAATTACGACTCGTGTGCTGTGCTTTCCTTTACTGAAAAACAGAATTTATTGTTTTTAAGATTTTAACATTTTTTCCTTTGTCTAAATTCATTACTCTTTTCCTTTGTTTTCCAAAAAACAACATCTGTTACCAAGATAAAATAATTTTCCTCTGGGATTAATAAAGTTCGTTGAATTTTAACTGCAACATTTTCAAATGCAGGTAACATTTTCACTGCAACTAGTCAAAAGTTTGTACACCCCTTCGAACTCCACGGTCTTCCCTGATTTTTATTTCTTTCTACACTGTAAAACAATACTGAAGGCGTTTATACAAAACACACAATAATCTCCTCTGAACAGTTGATATTGAGATGTATATCTGCTACTTCTGCTCTATGAAGCTTTATAACGGCTCTAATCTGAGGTGCTGGTTGTTAATTGGTGATTTCTGAGGCTGGTGACTGTAAATGAACTTCTCCTCTGTAGCAGAGCTACGTTTTGTTCTTGCTTTGCTGGGAAGGTCTTCATGAGAGACAGTTTCATCATGGAGCTTGATGGGTTTTACAAAAGCACTCGACACGATACTGTTCTTACAAAAACTATTCCAGAAAGGCCGACCTTCATGTCTTGAAATAACAACTGACTGTTTCTGCTGTTATTTAATTACATAATGCCATGCGTGTTATTTCAGCGTTTTGAAATCTCTGTTAAAAAAAATAAATAAATAAATAAATAAATAAAAAAGTTCTGTTCGAGGAGCACGTTTGTAAGTCAGATTTGTTCTTAAGTCCGACAAAATGAGTCTTGTACACCTTTCACATGAATATACAATGTAAAGCATACTAATCCGGCTGACTACATCTCTGATCACTGCCATCATTTGGCCAAAAACCATAAACGCGCCTAAAGAAAATCGCGAGGGGGATCCTGGATGGCATTTTGTCTCAGAACTGTTTCCCACTGTATTGGACTGTGAACTCTTTTGTTGAGAATTTTCAGAAATTAGAATTATTCACCATCAGGACAGATTTATTTTTATTTATTTTTTTTTTTTTATCATCATGCGACTGATTCATTGAAACTGGCGAGCTACCTCCGTGATTTGTTCGCATCTATGAATGTTCATAGAATGGCGGCCCGTTCGTATCTGTGGAAATTTCTAACTCGAATGTTTGTAAATCATGTTTTGTTCTAGAATGTTTAAACAATAATAATGATAATTCTCTAAACAATTAAAATTAGAAAGTGTGCCTCACTGAGTGTATAAATGAAAGTTTATTAAGAGAGTTAGTGTGGCGAAACAGACACTGCAACACGATAAAATCACGATACGTAATCCAAACGGGTCCACCCTCCTTTTGTGTCTTACAAAGAAGCAGGCAGGGACAGGACATGAGTTGAGAGCACGGCTAAATAACTGCTGCTTGATAAGGAGAGTCATTACACATTCAACGTCTCTCTTCTGCTTATTAACGAGGACGACTCAGGACTGTCTTTCCACAGGCTGTGTTTACTGATCTAATCGAATAAATCATCTCAGTTAGTGCATCTGCTTTTCAATTTACCTGCACAGGACATCAGGATAAAGTCTACTTATTTAGAAAAATCTGTTCTTTCTAAAAATCCATAATTGACAGCGTACGCATATATAATATATAATAATAAAACACGGATTATTAAACAACCATTACATTTTCTCCAAAACTGCACAACATTAGAGGACATTCTCTAGGTTACTTGTCAGCACTTTCTTTCAACAAATAACTGAAAAACAAGCAAAAAAAAAACAAAAAAACAAGCAGGGTTCATGCAGTTCTTGATCAATAAGATATAACTATTTATATAAACCTGTCACGCATAATTTTACAGATATTTATATTGCTTTTCTCTCTTGTTTAGACACGTTCTAATCAAAACTGTTTCATCGTTAACACTCCATCTGGTCTAATAACGTTGTGCTGAAGAACCTGTTAACCCAACATTGCGTTATTCCTAGAACTACGGTAAAGTCTACAGTACAATTAGGGTGAACTGATGCTTGTGGGTTTGATCAGCGATCAAAAAAAAAAAAAAAAACATTTTATAATTCATCAAAAATCACTTTGGAGATGATCATATCAACAGATACAAAAATTTCTGTTCCTCTATAAACCTACAGGTGGCGTGCTCTAAAGGATTCCCACACTGGCAGGCAGCACAGAATCCAGCACGATACGAAAAAAATTATACAGAATCAGAATATTTACAAAATCATGATACTCTTGATAGAATTGCAATACAAATTGAATTGACATGATTCCCATCCCTATACTTAATGTCAGACACTTTCTCTATGAAAACCAAACATCTATTCTTGTTAAAAACGTATCGTCCATTACACACATGCACACACTTCTCCTCGAGCAATCGTTAATATCAAAACCCAAAATGTCGAATAAAACCTTCTGACCTGCTGCATGTGCCCCGTTAGGAGGTGGGAGGAAAAGAACAGATGATTGCCTGGTGCTGTTTTGATTAAAATGAAAGTGCGCTCCTCTGCCCGAGAGCACGGCCAACCTGCTCGCCAGAGGTTATGATCTCCTGGCCTTTTCCGCTGCGCACCACAAGGCAACTCTCATTGGATCGACACAGACTCAGTTATATCGGAGAGAAATCAACTGGTGAGGGGCGAAAAACTGTCTAATTCCATCTTTTTTTTTTCTATATGCCATTGAAGTATTTAGCATGTTGAATAGAATATATTTTAAAACAACCACTAGATTTAAAACCTTATATACACATACATATATATACACACACATATACACACACAGGGGTTGGACAATAAAACTGAAACGCCTGGTTTTAGACCACAATAATTCATTAGTATGGTTCAGGGCCTCCTTTTGCGGCCAATACAGCATCAGTTCATCTTGGGAATGACCGATACAAGTCCTACACGGTGTCCAGAGGGATTATGAGTCGTTGTTTTTGCAGAATAGTGTCCAGGTCACTACGTGATGCTGGTGGAGGAAAACGTTTCCTGACTCGCTCCTCCAAAACACCACAAAGTGTCTCAATAATATGTAGATCTGGTGAGTGTGCAGGCCCTGGGAGATGTTCAACCTCACTTTCATCTTCATCAAACCACTCGGTCACCAGTCTCGCTGTGTGTATTGGTGTATCATCATCCTGATACACGGCACCACCTTCAGGACACAATGTTTGAACCAATGGGTGCACATGGTTCTCCAGAATGGTTCGTTAGTCCTTGGCAGTGACGCCCATCTAGCACAAGTATTGCATCTAGGGAATGCCATGATATCGCAGCCCAAACCATCACTGATCCACCCCCCATGCTTCACTCTGGGCATGCAACAGTCTGGGTGGTTCGCTTCTTTGGGGCGTCTCCAACCCGTAGCTCTCGCAAATGTGGGAAAGACAGTGAAGGTGGACTCATCAGAGAACAATACATGCTTCACATTGTCCACAGCACCAGATTCTCGCTGCCGGCACCATTGAAACCAAGATTTGGCATCAGCACGAGTGACCAAAGGTTTGTCTATAGCAGCCCGGCCGTGTACATCGACCCTGTGGAGCTCCAGATGAACGGGTTTGATGAAAACAGGAGAGTTGAGGTGCACATTTAATTCTGCAGTGAGTCGGGCAGCTGTGGTTTTATGATTTTTGGATACACTGCGGTTTAGCACCCGGACATCCCTTTCAGACGGCTTCCTCTTGTGTCCACAGTTACTCCTGTTGGATGTGGTTCGTCCTCCTTGGTGGTATGCTGACATTACCCTGGGTACCGCGGATCTTGATATATCAAAGACATCACAAATTTCTTGATCACAAATGCGCCAGCGAGACATGCACCAACAATTTGTCCTCTTTTGGACTCTGATATGTCTCCCATAATGTTGTGTGCATTGCAATATTTTAAGCAGAACTGTGCTATTACTCTGCTAATTAAACCTTCACACTCTGCTCTTACTGGTAGAATGTGCAATCAATGAAAACTGGCCACCAGGCTGGTCAAATGTAGCCATGAAATCCAAATTGTCCATTGTTTGTTTCATCGTCCAACCCCTGTATAAACTTTATTGCAAAGCAAAAGAAAAAAAATCCAGCTCAAATTGCACCAAAAATGATGTAGATCTTGCAAACTAAAGATGCTTTATATCACTAACAGCCACTTCGACAAACTCCAGGGGGCCAAAACTTTTGACTGGAAGTGTAGAAGGAGATGATTATGCAACACTGGGTTTGGTTTTACAGAAGACAGTTTCACATTAAGGTGAAGAATTTAAAATGAGTTAGAATCATGTTCACATGACCAAGGAATCAAATGATGATTCGATTCGATTCATTACCCATTAGATTTAGTCCTTTACAATTAAAGCATTATAAAACATTTCTCTCTATTTTTTTTTAGCCCGTGTTATTGACAAGTTCAGCTCAAATCCATTGGATTCACAGGTACAGGTAGTCCCAGACTTATGAACATTTGAGTTACTGATTTCTGCAAATACGAACAGACCGCGGTCACAGTAGTAGCTCAGGTGTAATTTAAAAAAAATAAAATAAAAAATATTTTCAGTGTATAAGTATAAAATGTATAAGTCTGGTATATTGTATAACGACACCGTGTGAGATTCATTTCCTTAGGCGCGGTTATGGTATTTTGCCCACATGATGGCAGTGTGGGGACAGTGAGGGAACAGAGATTTAGTCAAGTCGGATCGTTATGCTTTACATTGTATATTCGTGTCAAAGGCGTACAAGATTCACTTTGTTGGACTTAAGAACAAATCCGACTTACGAACGTGTTCCTGGAAAGGCACTCCTGTATACCTGTATTAGATTTTATATTTCTTTAAGATAAATGAAATGTGGATGGATTCCTGAAGGAAAATTAGCGTTGGTTCAGGATGTTCCCTGCGATTAAACTCCGTTACCTGTTTGTATTTCTCGACGTTGACGCCCTCGAGCTGGCTGAGTCGGACGAGGTTGGTGCCTACGAGGATGCGCAGTTCCTGCCTCTCCTTCTCCCGCTTCTCACGGTCTCGACTGTGACCCTGGTGCTGCATTCGCACCCACAGCTTGTTCATCTCAGCGAAGTTCAGCAGGACGAAGTCGATCGAGTCATTGATGTCGCCGGTCATCTCCTCCCTGCCGCCAACAAACAGCAAGGCATATGTTGTTTAGTGTACGCATTCGTATTTTTAGCTATATATAGTTACAGATAGAAAAAAGAAAAGAAAAAAAAAAGAATCCTTTTATCTGACGGAAATTATTTAACACCTTCTGACCAATAAGAATCAAGAATTCAGCTGGTGTAAAAGTTATTACTTATTAATTATTATTATTATTATTATTATTATTATTATTATTATTGACTTTCTTATACACTTAGAAACCTGTGAACATGACAGAGATATAATCAGAAAGTAGTATGAACTTTTTTCCGTTCCCTGTATATTTTTATGACACCGTAGGAACTATAAACCCAGGTGTAGATAAAGCTCTTGTAAAGCTGTTGCCTCTTACTCGGCCTGCTCTCCGTCATCGGGCAGGATGTTGCGTGTGCACTGCAGCAGGTAGTTCCTCAGGAACAGCCCTCTCAGCGGATGCTGAACACCACGACACATCTCCACCAGATCCTTCAAAATGTCCTTGCGCGACTGAGGGAAGGAGCGCACGTACACCACTCCCACTGTTATCAACAGGTACCTGAAGAGAGAAAGAGGAGACCAGTGGTGACGCATCTGATCTTAATATGGGATTAAACTCCAGCCATGCAGGTGGACAAGCAAACACGACGCCTAAGGATAACCAGTGTACACAAGCCAGATGTTGACACTGGACCTGGAGTGACAGCTGGGTTTTAGGAGCAGCAAGACTGGATGGTGTTTTAATGAGCCGCCCTCTAAGCGCTTCTTTCGCTTGGTGAATTAAAACGACCCATTAATTTCGCAGATCTGTCTCAACATCTGTGCGAGCGTATGTTGTGAAACGTCTCCATCTGACCGCGCTGGTTTATTAAAGACAAACGGACCAGAAAAAAAGAGGAGCGGAAAAACACACAGCTTTGTGCTTCGCTGATTTGCTGCTTCACCACTTCCTTTTTAATCGGGGACCAAAGTTAGTGAGAGGTATCCGTGATGCTTCAAAATCTGTAAACATCCGATCACTCCAGAACCCTGTGCTCTCTCTCTCTCTCTCACACCCTCACCAGGGTAACACAACAGGCTTTACCTCAGACACTGAAGACTCTCCTGTCATCCAAGAAAAAACATACTGCAAACATATTTTATAACCAATCAGAATTGAAAAATGGACAGCTCTAGGATCATACGATTAGCATTATTTTATTTTAATGACTTCATTCGTCATCGCACTTATTCAACAACACAACAGCATGTCTTCAGCTCATTTCCACTGTAGGCGCTTCCCTTCCTGCGGATGCACCTGACTCACGGCTGAGACTCGACATGCCACAGCCTACAATCAAACAGACCTTTCTCTGCTTTTTACGCAGACGAGTTATGACACATTGACGTGACAAATGCCAACGACTGCTCCGACTCTCGCTGCTTTCTGCAAACTTCACTCTGCAAACACTGCGCGGCTCGGATGAAAAAACAGTAAAGTTTTAAAATGCAGGTTTTAGTATGACGCATCGCAATCTTTTACACACTATAAAATGTGGGATTTTTCCCAGTAAGGCTTAATGAACATAAACATACAACTTGTCCTTCACTCTCACAATACTGTTCTTTCATCACTCCCACAGTGGTTTCATATTCTTTCATTCCTTCACATCACACACGGGTGAAATAACGACCCTCAGGTCAACCCTTAACTCCACAGAGCCTCCGAACTGATGATGTCTTATGGATGAAACGCGAGATGTCTTCAGAAACTTAAAGCAAGGCGAGTGAACACAGAAACAGCATCTTTACGTAACCCTGACATTGATGACTGAGAATCTCCTCTGTCTCAATTTACGAAAACACATGATAAATACTTTTTGGATAAATTACCGTAAACAGACATCACCCCTCATTATTTACCATCACGCTTTTAAATCCATTGATTTTTAAATCAATCTTCTCTTTAATTAAATGCAGCGTGCTTTATTTGCAACATTTTAACATTCAGCAGGATGTCTAATCCATTCTCAGAGTTACTGTGATGTTCACAACATTAGTCTGTAAAATCATCAAATAAAAACAGGGAAGATTCTTGGAGAACTCCAACAAGAAACGGAAATGTTCCACCACTCATTCAAGTAGCTTCTTCAGTCTGAGGAGAAGTTGGTTAGTTCCTTACATCAGTATTCTGAAAGATTCTTCTGTCTGAAAAGTCTCATTAGGTGAACAATGGAGAGAGTGAGAGTACGATGGAGAATTGTTAGGGTGACTTGAGAGAGATTTATTAAGAATAACGAGTAAGAAGAGAGAGATTAGAGAACTTTCATCAATCTTCTGGATCTTTATGTAATTGTAAATATTGCTATCTGGTGCACTGCAGTGTCTATTTTTGTATAATACATGTCAGCTACTTCCGCGATTTGTTCGCATCCACAAATATTCATATCGGTGGAAATTCATAACTCGAATGTTCGTAAGTCGGGGACCATCTGTATGTGGAACCTACCAACAAGACTGAAGAAGCTCAGGTATGAATGAGGAGTGAAACGTTTCTACCAAGAAAAGAAGTCTAATTGAGCCAACATCGCTCCCAGATATTAGCAATATTGACAACTTTTACTTTCTTCTGCAACTGTTATGAAATTCTCTACTTTTCTTTTTTACTGGACTGTATTTCTATCGACAGCGCTTGTTACTCGTTACATTTTGCATGGTCTGACTGAATGTTTTATTTTAACACTGCAAGGATTTTGTGCAAGATTTGTGTGCCATGTCAACAAATGCTGGCTTGTGCAAATTTTATTTTTAAGTTTTTTTTTCTTGGTAATTTATTACATCGCTGAGTGAAAATAAAAGGATATCTTAAGAAAATATGAATAAGCCGAATTAAGAAGATACTAAATCAAAATAAAAATTAAATATAAATAAAATGACATCTTGAAACTAAGAATTCATAATCAAAATTTACAAGTTCCTAAGTCACAATGAAGACTCCGTATCAAATCAACATGAGACTCTAAGATAAGAAATAAAAATAAAACAATGAGATTTGTTGTTTCAATAAAAGACTGGTTTGAATAGAAGATTTTAAACCCCATCACTCCCAACTCCACAGGAATGAAATGAAAGGAAACTGAACACAGGGGTGTGTCGTAAAGCCAACAGTGTGTGTGTGTGGTTTACTTACAGTCTGGGGATGATGTTTCCAGCGTACTGTACGAGTTCATACAGGTCGGCTACTTTACGCCCTTTAGCGAACTCGTCAGTCAGGTAAACCTCCAGGTAGTGCAGCTCATCTGATATGGCCATGTCTAAATCACACACACACACACACACACACACACACACACACACACACACACACACACACACACACACACACACACACACTCAGTCACACGAGGGCATTTACATTCCGTCACACACGGCCTTCCTGAATTACACAATGTCAGGACAAGAGCATATTTTAACAAGGCTGAAAGTTGGCCATCTAATCCATCAACACACTACTATCTGACACACTCGACGAAGGGCATGAAATGAGCAATTATTGACCCATCTTTCCTATTTACGCTTTGGACGTCACCTCCAGACTCGCCATGTGATGAGACCGAGTGTAAGAAGAACGGAAAACCCGCGATCGCACCGCTGGGACAGACGGAACAACAGGAACGTCCTCAAGGGATGATGGGAGAAACGATGCAGACGAATTGATGCATTGTTGCAAAAGTGTTGATCATTCTGTTACAGAAAAATATCAGCGATAACGCGCACTTTATTCCTCTTGTACCTCAGCGCTGATCAGTACCTTTTAATATTTTAATCAAATCTCACTTTCTTGAGCCTTAGACTGAACAAGAAAAAGAAAGAAAGAAAAAGAGAGAAAGTCTACAGGAGAAAGTGAGAAAGAGAGACGGAGAGAGATAAGGAAAGCAGATCTCTTGCTCAGGGCACTTGATCCAGTCGAGGTGTCCTCACCGATCGCCAGACAGATAATCCATCAAACGCTCCGGCCCCGTGACAGGGATGAATTTCAGCACACGCTCATAGTCTCTCTCTCTCTCTCTTTTTCCTTCTTGCGCACACACACACACACTCATAGACAAGCCATGAAGGACGCACACACTGCCATGACCATTAACACAGCGCCTGGTATTAAGACACACTTCTCCGGTGACGCTCGTTTGTCAGTTATTAATCTGATACGTCAAGCATCAGGACAGTCGACATCATCATCTGAACACTGGACATCCTCCCGAGCTCGATCCGGACCGAAACCGCCGAAATCCATGAACCGTACGAAGAACAACGGACAAAACGCATGTGCATTTTTTATTTTATTTTATTTTATTTTTACAAGGAATAAAACCTTGAGGCAGGTTTTTATTGCATGGTTTTATAGATAGAATTTGTATTGAAACAGGATACAATTTAACAAAATTTAGTAATCAGCTTTGTTACACCAAAATCCTTTCATTAAAATAAAGAAATGAGGAAAAAAACAGACTAATGATAAGAGGCACAGGGAAAAGTTGTGATTCTCCTGAAGCATATCCTGAATGAAGTGATGAGACAGACAATCATGAAAAGAAAAACAAGAAAGAAAGCACTTAATTTATACAGCACCTTTATGTAAGGGTAAAGGAAAGTTATAGAATAAATCTGAATGTGATTTAGTTTACATTGCATTAGAGGCACCATAAAAAATTATATATTGGAGATTTGACTCCCCCCCCCTAAAAATTCTGACTTTAATTAAATGCAGAATTCAGACTTTGAGAATTCTAATTTCTGAGTTAAATATAAAGTCTGAATTCTGAGAATAAACTCAGAATTCTGAGATTAAAAGTTAAAAGTAAGAATTCTGGAAAAAAAGCAAATCCGGGATTAAAGTCAGATTTTTGTAAAAAAAAAACAAAAAAACAACAAAAAAAAAGCTAAATTCTAAAACTAAAGTGAGAATTGTGAGAAAAAAAGTCAGAACTCAAATATTAATTTTTAATAATTCCGTAAAAATCCACTCAAAATCACATTCGGCTCAGTTACAAGTATAAATGCCGTTACACTAGCACGTGATAGTCTGCACGAAAGATACAGTAACACACTAGTATGTGGGTGTGGCTTAAGTTTTTATATAGATATAAAGATAGGTATGCATATTTACTTTTCATTACAAATAAAATAGGAACAAATATCCTGATTCAAATGCATCTTATGAGTCATGACTCACACTCACACACTTTACAGAATTTTAAACCTGTAATTATTTGGAAAAACTTTAGAGGGTCTTCAAAATCAGCAACACCTCAAAGTGTTTTTGTGTTCTCATCGGTTTTTCAACTCAACCAATCAATCAATCAATCAATCAATAAAAATTTTTTTTTCTACTTGAATAAGGAATGATTTGTCAAAATGATACAATTTGGTCAAATGATCCTTTTCCCGCCCTGCCACAAGGGATGAAATAAGAATAGGTCAGGTTGGTGGCCTCAGACTGTTTTACTTGATGCTTGTTAAAAAAAAGACAATAATAATAAAAAAAGTTCCAGCAGACATAACGGTGCTGAAGTTCACCCTGTAAGAAGCTTAAGAAATCAATAGGAGGATTTGCGAGCCGTTTCACAGTGATAATGATAAGCGTCCGAGGGCCTTCGATTGTGTGCAGTTGAGATAATAATGTGTTTGGTTGCGCGATCGCTATCTCAGCTAACCATGCAGATGCAGTCACACCCCTCAGACTTTTTTTTTGTGTGTCTCAGAAACACCACCAGGAGACAAAGTTAAAAAAAAAAAAAAAAAAAAGAATCCAAACAATTAATTAAGAAGAAAATGGCACCAAGTAAATTAGGACACTTAGGGTGATGAGTGGCACTTGTATTAAACGAGTGAATGATCAGTGTAAGGGGTGTATTCGGTCCCAGACATGGCCTAGGCTGGAAGAAAATAACCCCAAAGCAAAATACCATGAGTTAGTGAGTTATAGAGTTTCATGAAATAAGGATTTCAAATAGAGCTTCACTAATTTAACGCACGCGTCTGGTTTGTCAGTAGTTGTGTGGGCGGAGCCTGCTGCTTGACCAATAGTAGTCTGACGCATCATTTCGCATGGAAGTTGAGATGAACAACAGTTCAACTAAGGCTTTCTGTGTGTGTGTGTGTGTGTGTGTGTGTGTGTGTGTGTGTGTGTGTGTGTGTGTGTGTGTGTGGGGTGTGTTGCGCGCGCGCATTATTTCTTGGCGATAGCAGCCACTGCTTTCTTCGCTGCGTCATCGAGGTCGCTGGCTGAAGTAATGGGAAGCCCGCTCTCAGACAGGATCCTTTTAGCCTCCTGCACGTTGGTTCCTACAAACAAACACACCAACACACACCTTTGTCATCGTTTAGTTTCACAAATAAAGGTGGCAAATACAAAAGGGCACTATACATTTAGGCGCTATACAAAGATAAACCCCCACACACACAAACTTGTCATTAAGCCACAATGATAGGACAATTGGTCATATGAAGGTGCTACAAACCTACACACACAATGTCGCACTATTTTTGCTGGTACCTTTGGTCCACAGTGTGAGACACACACATACTGTATCTATTCCTATTACTACAGGACATTTGTGTCCCCAGACAAACACACATTGTCAGATATTCCTGTAATTGCGGTGACATTTAGTCCTCAAAACAGGATAAAGGATTTCTCACACACACGCACACACTCCTAGTAATAAAGGAAGCTTTGCTCCCAAGTACACACACACTGTCAGGTATTCTTGTAATTGAGGGGACATTTATTCTTCAAAACAGGATAATGGGTTTTCACAAACACAAACATTCTGATCACTGAAGAATGTTTTGTTCCTCACAAGACCTACATGCATTATCAGGTATTACTGTTATCATGGGGACATTTGGTTTTCAGAGCGGATTACAAGTTTACACACACTCTCACACTCCTAGTAATAGAGAATGTTTTGGTCCCAAGCACACCAACATACTGTGAACAAAGTATTTGTAATTGTGGGGACATTTATTCATCAAAACAGGATACAGGTTTATACACACACACACACAGACACACAGACACACAGACACACACACACACACACACACACACATTACTAAAGAATGTTTTGGTCCTCACAACACCTACATGCACTGTCAGGTATTCCTGTTATCATGGGGACATTTGATTTTTAGAGTGGGGTACAGGTTTACACACAGACACACAGACACACACACAGACACACAGACACACAGACACACAGACACACAGACACACAGACACACAGACACACAGACACACAGACACACGCTCTCTCTCCTAGTAACAGAGGAAGAACACCAACACACACTGTCAACACAGTATTTATAAGTGTGGAGACATTTATTCTTTAAAAACAGGATACAGGTTTACACACACACTTATTAATAAGGAACATTTTCGTCTAAACAATACCTAGACGGATTGTCAGGTATTCCCGTTATCATGGGGTACAGATTTACAGACACACATATATAAAAAAAATATATATATAAATAGAGAAAGTTTTGGTCCCAAGAACACCAACACACACTGTCAACACATTGTGGGAACATTTAGTCTTCAAAATAGAATACAGATACACACACACACACACACACACACACACACACACACTTCAGTCTACTTTATAAAACAAAGCATGTTGTTCTCTTTAAATCCTGCAGTTCAGGGCCTGGATTGTAAAGCAGGACTCGACCGGACTCCGTCCTCTCCGCCCTAGAAAGGCAGCAGCGTTGAAAATGGAGTTGTGCCGCACCGCTGGCAGGAGAAGTGACTGGGGGGGAGCTCGTTCCATTGGCTGAAAGTCAGAGGTCTCGTTTCATTGGCTGAAAGTCAGAGGTCTTGTCCTATTGGCCTCGGTGCATATCGGACCCAGCTGCCGAGGGCCCTGGTGTGCGTGCTCGGTTTGGTTCTGATCAAGCGGTCTTCCAGGACGGCCCTCCTGCCCTCAGGGCTCTACACGAGGTTTATAACCTGACAAAGTCTCTCCCTACGCAGCTCCACCTAACATGACATCTAGTGCCAAAGCTAATACCTAAAAACCCTCAAAGGGATGACTGATGGGGGGTGGGGGGTGGAGGGGGGTATCAGACAGAGAGACAGCGCACAAGGAGGAGGAAATTTAAAAGGGGGTGTGCTGTTTTTTCCCCCCATGTAAGTGATAAAGAGTTCACTTGCTGTTGTGTGTGTGTGTGTTTGTTGTGTGATGAGTGTGGTGAGCAGCTGGCGATGTGCAGCCTTTCTGATTTCACAGGTGAGAATGCGGCTTTAGGGAAGATAGAACATGTCAACACACATGCACGCCCCACACACATACGCACAAAATAAAAAAAAAAGAAAAAAAAAGAGAAAAGACAAAAAATATATAAAAACAACAACAGAAAATCCACAGTTTTATGTAGTATATGCATGGTTCTATTTTCCAATGTGTGTGTGTGTGTGTGTGTGTGTGTGTGCGTGTGTGCATATGGATATGCTGTATCCTCCCCTAAAGCTGCACTCTCACCTGTGAAATCAGAAAGGCTGCACATCGCCAGCTGCTCACCACGCGTTTCTGGCCTATGCTTAAAGCCACACGTCCCCACAACTAACACTAAAACATGACGTGTGTGAAGTTTCAGTGCATTGTGAGGACCGACACAATAATAGCAATATATCAAAAGCATGTTTGTGTGTTTACAGACATTTAGCACTTCATGAGGACCAGTGTTTTATAAAACAGCGTGTGTGCAGTATTTTAACAAAAATAATGACAAGAAAAAACTGTTCGAATGTGCGACTCTGAAAATCTATTTCTGCTATGTGAAGACCCAAGGTCCCAATAACGCTAGAAATACCTACTAAGAGAGGAAGAGAAAGAGAGAGAAACAGTGTGTGTGTGTGTGTGTGTGTGTGTATTTAAACCTTTTCTGAATAACAAATGTGTTCATCATAGGAAAACAAGCCAATACATGTTTGTGTGTATCCGTATGTTTGTGCACCTGCCTTGTGTGTGTTTTTAGGGAACATATTCAGTCATTTTTGGAAATGTAAAGGTCCCCACAATGACAGTAATGCCTCACAAGGATTGTTAGCACACTTTGTGGACCTAAGGAACCCCAAATTATGGGTAGACATGATAAACGTGTGTTACATTTAAACACGCTAAAATTGTCACTACAATGATAGGATTGCAGCAAATGTGTGTGCGTATGTGTGTGCGTATGTGTGTGTGTTCTCTCTTTCTCCCTGCAGTATAATTATGATGGTATCTGCTCTCTAATCAATAGCAGTTTCAGAAGGAATTCAATTACAGCACCACTTAACTACTGATATTTCACCGCCTTTGTCCGCTCACATAACGACTCATTTCTAACACGTCTCCCGCACCGGGCAGCACCAAACAATCAATCGGATAATTTCATTAGCGGAGGAACAGGGCAAACTAGGGCGTGTGCGCTCGGTATTGAGTGTCTTGCAGCTCTCCGTCCCCGCTCGACAATGTGAGGAGACACAGAGGACATGCGCACACAAACACAAACTGAAAGGGATCAGAACTCTTCATGGCTTCATGGCTATCTCTAAGTGTCCGTTTGCTCAGATCACTTAGCAAAAAAAAAAAAAAAAAACACGTAAGAAAAATAAGACAGCTCAACCAAAATCATGAATGCATACACATATCCACATACAGTACACACATTGGTAGAGGCTGTAACTGCGGATACACACAGAGGATAGTACTCAAATCTCACCACTAGGTGCTGCCAGAGACCTACTCTATACCCTCATCAATCCAAAAAAAAAAAAAAAAGATTATTAGATTTAAACACAACATTAACAGGAACAGCTCAGTATATAATGCATACAGTATGTATAAACTAGTTACATGCATATAAAACATGGGAGATAACGAACTAGATTAACTATAGAACATAGGAAGGTTATTAAAAAGGGTTATCCAGTTAATAGGATTTTAATTGTAATAGAGGATAATTTGTTACAATGGGCTAAAGTTAAATAATTCATTTATATTACACAGTGTATAACTTATTCTCAGAACATATAAGGTGGTATTTCTTAAACAATGGTTACAGTAATACTATTACTTAATAATTTAAGGTGCACCCTGGCACTGTGAACATGACAAGTGATTACAAATATATACTGATCAGCAATAACTTTAAAACCACCTAAGTTATGGATTCCTATCATCTACGAGGGCCGCTCTGGCCCCTTGAGGTGTGGCTCTGCTGTGGTGTCTGGCACCAGAATGTTGGCAGCAGATCCTTTGGGTGCTAAGAGTTGTGGCCTTCATGGATAGGCCTTGTTTGTACCCTAATGGGCGCAAGGTTCGGATTGGGATCTGGGCAGTTCGGAGGCCGGCTTGGTGTCCTTGGGCTCTTTGCCTGCTTAGCCATATGTGTGCTGGTCTGTGGTGCACTGGGTGTTCTAGTGGCTTTCTATCGTGGCCAGCATTTACTTTTTCCACCGGTTTGTGCTACATTAGCTCTTTTGTGAGATCGACCAGATTTGCTGACCTTTAGTCCAAGCGGCCATGGGTGAGCCTTGGGTGCCCATGATCCTGGTGTTGTTCCCTTTATCTGTGAGTGGTCATGATGGTGTGGTCGATCAGTGTAAATGCAAAGTTCCTTTTATTCTTTAAAAAAAGAAGTTGCGCTTGATTCTTTAAATATTTACTCTATTTCCATGTAAATTCTTTGTGTCTTGTAGAAATCATACACATGGGTTACTGTAGGGGTCAAGGGTGTGATCTACACAAGGTTTCATGTTAACATCCTACAAGATGTTTAATGAAAATGTTATTTAAATGCTTTGATTCATGAACGGCAGGGTTGTACTGTTCAACATCAAGAATTAATACTTCAGAAAATTCCAAACATAACACTCAGCATGACAGGAATACGCTTCCCCATACTATCTGTGCGCTATTTCTGGTTAGGGCTAAAATTAGCTCTTTTAGTTCCTGTTTGCAACCGCAACGGAAGTAAATAAATGAAGACGAGTCTGGTGTTAGATTACCACGCCTCTTCCCAGCAGCAGCGGGATGTGTGAGGGTGTGAGGTCTCAGTCAGTAGACTGGGAAAAAAAAAAACCCCAAAAAAAAACCTATGAGGTCATTACAACCAAAATGCATATTTGCTTTGCTGACGCTAAAACAAAGGTAGACGGATAAGTATAGAGATATACAAGTTGGGCAAACTTTCAGACAGACACACGCTTGTATAGACAAATGCAAACAGACACAACAATCAAGACACCCACAGGTCAAACAGGTTGTGTGATGTCTCAGGTGGAAATCAATAGCACAACATTGCAGCTAAACTCAGGCCGAGGAACCATTTTATAGCACTCTGTCAGCCATGATCAGAGCCCACACTGAGAGACAGGCGAGGCTATTGATCTCTCCGCACCATGCAGATAAAAAACACACACACACACACACAAACATCAAACATCTTTCACTGGCCAAATAATTTTTTTGAACTCAACATGACCTTCCTTGCGTTACTTTGAGAGGTGCTGCTGAAGTACTTCATGGATATCATCAAATTCTCAACTGGCAACACAAACGCAAACTAAAGTAACTACTTGAAGTTCTTCTATATTTATGATTGATTTATGATCAGTACATTACCTGTATTTACTTTAAGAGGGTCATTCAATATACACATTCATACTACATCACCCCTTAGATCCCCTGGGTCCCTTAGATTCCTGGTTGTGAAATGCATTGCAAACTCTAGGTAACAAACTCATACCTCTTATTTTCAGTTCCTTATGGTTTTAATGCTTCAATATTCTCAGGCCTTAAACGTTCCCAGTGGCCCCATGTTCCAATAGTCCCAGGCACCAAATGTGGCCAGTTGCCCTTGATGCAATGCTCCAATGCTCTCAAGTCCTGATGGTCCTACCAGTCCTATGTTCTCAATGGTCCAGTGGTCCCAGACACCAATGTGGCCAGGCTCCACACATTGACTCATTCTACATTTCAAGGTTTCTATGTTTCCGAAATCGCACGGTCTCAATTTGACCGTGTTCCTTGCATAATCTGTATCTCATAATCTGTATCTGTATCTGTGTTCTGCAATGGCAACTTGTTTCTGTGTTCCTATGTTATGCTTGTAACATGTTTTCAAAGTTTGTTGTGTCCTGGGTGTATCCTACGTTCCCAGTTTCCCAATTTCTAAGATTTGAGAACATGATGTTTCCAGGGTCCTATATTTCCAACAGCATATATTTCTGGAGTCTTGTGTTCCTAACGTTTTTTGGAAGTAAATTACCAGTATGGTCCATGAATGGTCTAATGTTTTCATGGTTTCTATGCTCCCAGTGTCCTGTATTCTCAGCTGCCAATGTTTTACGGGTCTGAACATCCACAGATTCTCATGATCTCAAAGTCAATGTTTCCAGGCCCAAGTTTTCCCCAGAGTTATAGTATCCAAGAGTTTCAAGTACTCAAGGACCAACTGGGCAGCCTCTAGCTCTCACCAGCCAATGATACCAGATAAACAAATTTCCAGTGTATTAGGGTTCCAGTGCCCAGTTTTGTATCTTGCTAGGGCTCTATGTGCCATATGAAAGGCTTTTGAAAAACACTACTCCTTCATTCTAAATGTAAGCAGTGTGTAGTCTGAATCTCATATACCATGTACATCACATCTAATCTTTCTGCCGCTCCTGCTCTCCATGGAGGTAGAGGGTCTCTCAGCAAGCTAATATGCTAGCAGGCAGCACGACTCCGCTATTCTGTGCCAATTATACTAACAACGAGGCAGAGCGGGTGGAGTGCTGTGTGTTCGCTAGCACCTAGCATTAGCATACCCAGGTGAGAGGTCACAAATCAGCGACTATCTCCTTGGTTCTTTCTGCCAGTGCTAACGAATGTGTCACGCATGCTAATGATGCTCCCTTGCGTGCTACCTCTTGCGTGTGGGTGAAAGTTGGAGAGTCCAAAGTCGGCCCCTGTGAGATGTTTTTGCTGCTTATAATGAGCACAGTGATGAAAACATTATTATGTGTGGACACGGCGTTTAGCGAGAGATAACCCCTTGGCTGTCTTCTCACACAATGCTATCTGGATATAACTAGGGCTGTTAAAGAAAACCGTTCATGTGAATGGGGGGAAAATAGAAATTGCTTAGGGGGCAAAGAACTATAGGATTTTTTTCATCAGGTTCTGCTTTATCCTGGTCAGTGTTCCAGGTATTCCAGTGTTCCTGGGAATACTTAGTATGAGGCAGGGATACACCCTGGATAAGTCACCAGGCCATCACCTGGCAAGTTTTTGAGAGAACATGAAGGGAACCCATTTGGACATTGGTCATTCCCATGTCCAAATGGGTTCCCTTCACTTGTCCCGTCTCCCAAAAACCAGTCCTGTCCCATGTCCTGAGGTCAGAATTAAACTAAGGACCTCGGAGCTATGAGGAAGGCAGCAACATTACCTGCTTTACCTGCTGCACCAACATGTCTCTAGTTTCATTCAATTGAATTCAGATTTAACTGCATGCTTGATGATACGACACCCACCCACCTGACAAGTGTGCCTAAGGTACTGGGTTTAACTAAACATAATGTATGGTATTGCACTAGCCATGTACATAATTATAGCTTAACATTAGCTTCCTAGCTTTTGTGGCCAACACTATTTCTTTGAATTCATTAGTACTGTTTGTATTATAGCTTGTATTTGCTGTTTTTTTTTTATTGTAGTTAGTGAAATACAAACAATGTTATGTAAATTATTCATTCATTATTCATCTTCTGTATAGCTTATCCTATAAAGGGTTGCAAAAAGCCTGGAGCCTACAGTATCCCAGGAAACTTTGGGCACAGGGAGAGGTACACCCTGGACAGAGTGCCAATCCATAGCAGGGTACACATGCACATACCACACACTCAAACACTTATTCGCACACTATGGAAACATCAGAAACACCAATTAGCCTAATCTGCAAGTCTTTGGACTATCTGAGGAAACCAGGGTACCTGGAAGAAACCAACTACATGGGTAGGGTAGAAAATGCAAACTCCACGCACACAGACCCGAGGCGGGAATCAAAATCTTGACCCTGGAAGTGAAAGGTGACCGTGCTAACCGCTTTGCCACCATGCCGCCAGTAAGGTAATTAAATTAAGGAAAAGCGTTTTCTAGGAAAACTTTAGCTGAAACCCATCACAACTTTCAATGGCAAGCTTAGTCTGCTAGCTAATGTGAAAGGAACAATCAAAACTCAAACCCAAACTGCAAGACTAGCTAACCTTCGATAATGAGTTTCATATAAAAATATGGCTTGTGATGACATTTCTGGTGAATGATGGCGTAAAAGCGATTGACATTTACAGAAGACTTCAGGCACCATATGCTGATGAGACTCTCAGCTGCAGTAAAACATCTGAATGGTGGAAACGATAAAGAAAGCCGTACGTCTGTGAATGACGATCCCAGACCAAAGTGGTTCGGCGCCCACTGCAGTCGTTCCCATGAACATTCAGTGAGTGGAACGTCGGATCCCTGAAAATCAACAAATAACTTGCCGCCAACTTGCGAAAGAGACGCATCTGTCTGTGGAAACTGTAAACACCATTACCGCTTGCACGTTACAGGAACTGGAGTTATTGCCACATTCCTTGTACAGTTCCGACCACACTTCAAGCCATTTACACATGTTTGGGCCATTACAGGAGTTCCTGGGAGGCCGGCGTTTCAGACGTGAAGAAAGCAATCTGATCGTGACTTCGGCATACTGACAAAACTTTCGATCTTGATGGTATCCAAGCACTAGTGAAATGCTGGGATACGTGCATTAGTGTAGCAGGTAATTATATATAGAAATAAAGGAAGTTTTTACTCTCTGAACTGTTCTGTTATTCTGAAAAAAAAAGTCAAGGTTTGACTTAAACGCCCCTTATAGTAGCAAAACAGCCCAACAGACTTAACTAGCTAAGATTAGGTCCAAGGATATGCATCACTTAACAAAATCAGACCATTTCACCACAAACACACACACACATACATACACACAAACACATCACTAACCTTCCAGCCGGACAACCAGGGGCACCTTGAGCTCCAGCTCTCTGCAGGCCTTAGTGATGCCGTTAGCGATGATGGCGCAGTTCACAATCCCACCAAAAATATTCACTAGGATGGCCTCCACCTTAAAAAAAGAAGAAAAAAAAAAAAAAGGAGACAGACAAAGATGAAAGAGGATAAATACTGAGAAGGCTGAATAAACCTGATAGCAAAAACAGACACAAAAGAAAGTTTTAGATATACACCAGCATCACGGTCACGCCGTGTAATCAGCGTGACCGAGGAGGCGCATGGGGAAACCTCGTCTGTGGCGGCACAAATAACTACCCAGATTCGACAATATCCTCCTTCTCTCCACAAATAACCGAGGAGCGCAAAACAACAACATGATCCCGTGTGTGTATACGGTTCTGCGGCCTGCTAACGGAGATAAGAATGAGAGTTTGGATATGCGGAGTCCTTGTGAAAATGGAGAAATTGTGCTTCAAACCTGTGCCAATCTGGTAGGTGAAAAAAAGGAGGAAAAAAAAAGAGATGTAACAAGAGAGGCCAAGGTTAGCGCTATCAATCGGGCAGCAGTCAGGTACGGGATTAGGATAATCCCTCAAAAGCTACTAAACAGATTACAGTCACATAATGCAACAATGATTTACATTCCAGTCTGTGGGCACGCATGGAAGCAGACGCTCACGAGGAGAGCATGCTCATACACACACGCGCGTGAAAAAGAGTCGTGTGAATAACCGAGAGCGCTGAGGCGAGTACAGCGAGATGGGATTAATTTCGGTGATATGCGCTAATCAGCAGGATCAAGAACAGGATGCTGTAATGCTGTTTACACACAAACACACACACAAATACCCAGAGAGAGAGAGAGAGAGAGAGAGAGGAATAAAATCTATCAGGTGCCATTTCCTTCGAACATCACAAGTTGATTTGGGGTCTGTAAACAGTAACACAGTTAGGATTGGTCTATTGAGTCAGGCTGTGAAGTGTGTGACAGGCAGAGGCAGAGAAAGAGAGAGAGAGAGAGAATGTGTATGAGAGGCATGAAACTCTGAATGAAGACCTGAATACACTCAAACTGAGATCATGTCAACCATGACAGCACAATTCATGCTCCTGCTGCCCTTGACCTGATTCTAAAAGCCCGAGTAACCCTCTCTCTCTCTCTCTCTCTCTCTCTCTCTCTCTCTCTCTCTCTCAGACACACACACACACAATATCTGGCTATGATGCTTATGAAACGCTTGACATTTCACAGCCTGTCATGATCCAAGTGTGAGTGTTTTGAGCGTGTCGTCCAATACCCGGCACACAAACCACAGATTGGTCCACTCTACACATCCAATCTATGTTTTCAATAATCAATCTATTTAAGAGACGGAGACTCCAGCGCTGAAAAGTCTTCTCTCACGTGTGTCATTTCCTCGCCTATCTAATCTGAATCGCTCCTCCGTCTGATATTTTATCCTCTTCAGAATTTCTCTCCATCTGAAGTCTCAGTGCAGTCTCGCGTCCTGACACCAGGGGGCACTGCAGATCCAGGAGTCGGGTCCTCCCGTCCTCATATCGTCTCATCATGAGCGGCCCATTTTTCAGTCCTGGCGTTACTGAGAGCGGCCATATTTCTTTCAGCCATGCGTTTCCTATTGACATCCATGTATATTAATGACACGCCGGGTGATTTATGCGCCGTTGTAGCCGAGTCAACGCAGTTCATAAAAATATCGGCCGTGCTCCGCTTCAACTGTCTGTGAATGTGTGGGAACGGGGGGGATGCTTTTTTTTTTTCCCCTTAAAGCTGCTGGAAAGCTTCTCGATAGTGGACAAGAACTTGGGATGGTTGGGAAAAAAAAATACAGCACACTTTTACAGACTTTCAAGCTCGCATACAATTCAGTGATGACCATCGGTGATACCTTTGGTACATCAGTGACAGAATGAGGACATTTTTTTTTTTAGGAACTGACCCAGGATGGATCTCTCAGGGACTATACTGAAGATACTTTAGTGTAGTAGTTGACTCCACATTGTTTGGACAGTGGTGGCTCAAAAGTTTAAGGCGGTGGGTTACTGGGTTTCGGATCGAAAGGTCGGGGGTTCAATCCCCAGCCCTGGAGCAAGAACCTTAACCCCATCTTCTCCAGGGGCACAGTATCCTGGCTGAAAAAAAAATTAATCTGTGATGTGAAGTACACAAATGTATTGACACACATCCCAGTGAAACACTACAGTATGTTCATTTACAACTGGATCAAAAAAACGATATGCCCCCTGCAGCCTATGCAAACGACCCACCCACTCTCTGAACTCTGAACTGAACATGGATGCTTTTTTGCTAATATCTTGTTTTCAAGTCGCAGGTTTTGATGACG
>JAAGKR010003903.1:0-22500 GCA_011419295.1 Clarias macrocephalus | reverse complement strand
AGAGGTTGTGGTATTAAAACTACAGAAAAACCCAGAAACGCAGATTCCATCCCGCTGCTAGACTTTGACTAGGAGAGCCAAACGTACGTGTAAATCTCACATTCACATCATTTGCCGGAGTTCTGATATATGATTTGAGTGCTCAGTGTCAGCAGAGGTGTGTATCAGAGATAGCACTGCTAGATTGATTCGAGATATTTTTTCCCCCCTTTTATGTTGCTGCCATTCTATCAAATCTAGGAGCTATTTTTCAGTCCCGTTAATCCGCTCCCACTGGCTCGGCTGCTCCTCTGCCATGGGGCGCTGAAGAGCATAGAAGGAAACACAGAAAGAGAGGGATGGCTTGGTCTAGGGCGGTTATTGGGGACCGAGATTGGCCCTGGCAAAAAGGGGATAAGAGGGAAATAATTATCCAGTCTGCTGGAGCATGACAGCTCCTCCTCTCGCCTCGAGTGAGAAAGGGCGAAGCATCGTGTTAGGGAATCAGTTCGGAAACCCACAGAAACATGCTGTCATCACCATCAGACATCGTATCCCTAACCGCCTCTGTGTGTGTGTGCGCGCTATGGCCACGGCCAGCTGAATTCCTCGGCTGGGGGTTTGAGGCAGCGGTTGTTATGGTGTGTACATTTCAAAATGAATCCGGAAAGAAAGAAGAGCAGCACACAAACAATGGAAATAAAAAAAGCACAAATGTTCGGGATCTTTCAGATTCAATCCACAGGAGAAAAACCGGCGCCAAATGAGGCCAAGTGAGGATTGTCTGAGGAAGGCTGTTTTTGGACTTGGAAACATGACCACTAATGTACCACTGCACAGTACCTTAAATTAGATGATTGCCTGATTGTATATTGTGTCTGTCTTTTTTCTTTCCTAAATGAATTCTATGTTAAACTTCTATGTTTACCAACCAAATCCGACAAACCAAACAGCACAAGCACTTCTTCTAAATAATATACATACAACGGTGAACTGTGCACATGCTCAGATTAGGTATGGTGGCTTACAACAATTAAGCCCGTGTTGTGCTGTTTGCTTGTCTTGGATGAATAAGAAGCCTCTCACTCACCTCGTTGCCAATTAAGTGCGAGCTACGCAAATACTCGATTGTGTCCGACAATCAAAAAAAAGTTACATCCTCGCTTTTTTTTTTTTGTTTTCCTGCAGTGGAGATGGACTTCCCGCTCGTTACTCAGATCCACATTCACCATGTTCCCTTGTTCTACAGTAGTAGTGTCAGCTATTTTCAATTTTAGGCTTAGTATCTTAGTCCCGGGATAAATGTCCATTTTAGTTTTTATCATATTTACTCAATATTATCATATTTTAGTTGAGAAAAGTTTTCGTCAACTAAAAGTCTCGACATTTTAATTTAGTTTTAGTTCAAAGAATCTTTAAGTATTTTTTCGTCTAATTTTAGTCAATGGAAACATAACATTTTAGCAATAAGATTATTTAAGCCTACAGTCAAACCCATATTTTAAAGATTTTTCACGAAATAATTATCTTAACATTTAAAATGCATCTTTTCATCTTTTGTTTTCAGCTATTTATATTTATTTTTAACCATCACAACAATTGCTGCATGTTCAATACTCTTTTTTTTAAAAAAAAAATACAAAACAATAGTAGCACCATGGACAATACAGTGTTTTGAAGCTTATTTTTTTTATATGAATTTACAAACTTGGACTGTTGAAGGGATGCTGTAGCTCCTATAGGTAACAATCATTTGCTAACCTATTAGCTTAATGTGTTTGGCAATGGTTTAACTATGGAATAAAATAAAATACATCACAACATACTGTAATTACATAAATGATATTGCATCCTGATTTCGTCACTGTTCACTGATCATCATCGTCACGCCTTTGTCACAGGGTAAAAGGTCGTCAACGAATATTTTCCGTCGTTATTTTCGCTGACAAAATTAACACTACACAGCAGCGACCAAATTTCAGATTTCTAAGTAAATATACATGAACAAACTTTAATCACACATGCAATTTCGCAAACCTCCTGGGTCATTTCCAATATGGACGCCATCAACGTAACACCCCTTAACTAACACCCAAAGTTCTTGGTTGCGCTGCCCATTAAAGACGCTGGTGCCGTCAAACTGGTGATGAGCAGAGAGGCCACAACGTCACCGGGTTCTCGAGTTCTGGAGTTCACAACGGCCTTCGGGTCCACACTTCTTTCTGGCATGTGAGCAAACCTCAGCTGTCTCCGTTCTCACTCTCACTCTCTTTTCGATTATCCTTCTCTCTGCGAGTCTCTCTCGCTCTTGCTCTCTCCAGTGAAAAGAAACTAATCAAGGCAGAAATAGATTTGCAGTCTGGATCTGGCGGCGAGTGTGTGCGCGCCGAAGACCGCAGTGTCCCGGTGAATTGGTGCTCGAGTCGGTCATATCCGCCTCAAGGTCTCCGGCTCGTTGTGCGATGGCGGAGGGGTTGTGAACTGTGACAGCTACGGCATGACGCGGCCCATCACGGATGAGCGAGAGCGGCCTTTCAGACCGGCTGCCATTCAATTCCCAACACAACAGCAGAGAAAAGAGTCTCAGACTGAGGTTTATTAGGATGAGAGTGGCAGTGAAACGCAGACAGATGCACAGATGTCCACACACACTGATGAACACAAAGCCGAACTCGCACTCGCACACAGACTGACGAGCATCAGAACCACATGATATCATGTGAAATATGAGCATATGATCTGAAATTATGAAACGTTATTTATGAACTCTTGTAATAAAAGTGAAAACAGAAACATTGGCATGTCTCTGTAAGTTTCTGACATGTCCCTGGTCTCTCATGAGAGTCAGTGTTGCTCCTCCGTTACCTGAAGTGTAGCAAAACTGACCTGATAGAGTTACTAACTCAGTTTGTGGCTTTTCACAAGGGTTTCCCTGTGAGAGCTCTTAAAATGAGCGGTGTGTAGTCGCCATGCGTGCACAACCCGCAGCATACGCGTGAGAGGCGGTAACAGAGTGCTAACTTCCGCATAGAACTCTGTACACTCTTAACATCACGCACACTCAGTCCATAAAATCCCTGGGGCATGAATGATGAACAAGAAAGAAAGAAAGGGACATAGCAAGATAACAAGAAATAAAGAAGGGAGTTATTTCAGAAATAAAAATGAAGGAAAGAAAATAAAATTAAGAGAAAGGAAACAAATAGAAAGGATAGCAAAATAAATAGGAAGAAAGTAAGAAGGAAAGAGAAAAAAGAAAGAGGCATATCAAGAAAGCAAGAAAATAAAGAATCAAATTAATAGGGAAATAAAAAGAAAAGAAAAAGAAAGAAAGAAAGATTAAAAAATGAAAACTGAAAACCAAGGGAAAGCAGGAAAAAAAGAAAAATAGTAAGTAAACAAATGCATGAATGAGAAAAAGAAAAAAAAAAGCAATAAAAAAATTAATGGAGAAAGGAAAACAGTTAATAATTACAAAGAATGAAAATCCAGACATTTTTCTCCATCTCTCAAAGTGTTTCTCTCACCAATATTTATTTCAAAGACTGCACACTCTGAATTCAAGACAGGAGAGAGATGGAGAGACCGAGATGGAGAGAGATGTGACTAACTTTAGCAAAAGGCCAGTGTCTGAAAAGGAATAGAAACATAACCACTCACTCAAAGGAATAAGCAGCGATGGAATGAAGGAAGAGTGAGTGATTCAGGAGAGGGAGAGGGAGAGAGAGAGAGAGAGAGAGGCTGGCAGCTGAATTGTCACACGTCAGTCATAGCTGAGATTTCATTTCCTCTTGCTGACTCCCAGCATGCCACACACACACACACACACACACACACACACACACACACACACACACACACACACACACACACACACACACACACACACACACACACACAGCCAAGCTTTGACGAAGCGGAACAGCATTCCTTGCAGACGTCCACACGGCCGTACCCGAGATGTCCTTGGGATGGAGAGCACTAACATGTCGGTCAGAGGGATGGCAGACGACAGATTACTCACAAACTGAAGACGCTCCACTTCACATGAGAAACTCTGGATGAACAGAGACTCGCTGCATGTCTCACTCGCATCCCTGAACCTGTGCCTGAACTTTAATATAGGAGCGCTGCAGGGAGACGTCTCCAGGGCTTACACCACTAGTCTCTCTCCCTCTCTATCGGACTTTATGCACTATAAACACTACCTGTTTCTCTAACATCCCTCGGTTAGTAATGAACCTGAGCCCAGTCACAGTGCGGCACGCGAGCACATGGTTTTGTCCTGTTCTTTATACCTGCAGCTCTGCCAGCAGTTCCAGCTGTTAATCAGATCAAAGGTTCATATTAATTAGCTTGTGCTAATGAGTTAGCGTTTCCATAGTGGCGAAATTATCATGGGCACATGTACAGTGAGAAAGAAAGAAAGAAAGAAAGAAAGGGAAAATTTAAATGACAGAATGAAAAAGAACAATTGAGAAAGAAAAAAAATACTAATAAAGAAAGATATTAAAAATTACAGAAGGAATGAAAAAAGACCAACTGAGAAAGAAAAAAGTAAGAAATAGTTACTAAAAAGAAAGAAAAAGAAAAGAAATGAAAGGAAAAAAGGGAAAGGAGTAAATAATACAAGGGATTAATATAGAAAAAAAAAGAATGGAAAAAGAGAGAAAACCAAAAAGTAAGTAAAAAAAATAGAAAGAAACAGAAACAGAGAATGAGCATGACAAGAGAGAAAATTAACAGAATAAATGATAGAAAAAAAAAAACAGAAACATATTTATCAAAAAAAAATTGATATTTAACAAAAGCATAAGAAAATAAAAACTCTGACATGGGAAAGTTTTTTCTAACAAGGTGACATTCATTGGAAGGAGTCTCCAGTTTCAGCTGAGTGTTTTCTGCCACAGGTAAATGTTCAGGACAGAGTTGTTCACTCTCTGTGTTTTTTCATTCGGCCACATGACGAGCCGCCCTTTTGTATCATAACCTCAACAGAAATAAAAAAAATAATAACTATAAAACTGCTGTGGTATGAGGGGAATAAAACACTTCCTGACACGCTGCTGTGGGAAATGAATCAACCTCAGGGTGGTATCGGTCACTTCGCTTGCTCATGTGCTGCATCAAAAAAAAATTTTGACAGTCAGAACTAAGGAAAATTTCTCCCAGGATCTTAGTGAAGTTTCTTATGACGCTCTAACTGTACACAAAGTTCTTTCCTTGATTTAGTTCATGTCTATGAAGACAAATCCACTAAGAGACAGCAGTGTACGTTTGCGTAATATACAGTATGTAGAGGCTGTTCACAGAGAAGTACATGAAGTGTTTACAGAGAGACGATGTTTTATCCAGAGGTTCTTAGTCAGGCCACTCTGGTCAGAAAGATCATGAGACTATAATACCGTAATAATTCTTTCAGAGCACAAAACTTTCATACTCTCCAGGAAGTAAAATGCTAGCTGGCACTCATGCGTTAGTATTTAAAGCCTGAGTCTGGGATCACTGAAAGTCTTGACCCAGCCCATCTTCTGGCAATGTGTAGGAGGAGCGCTCTTAAATTTGACAGCGGCGTATTTTTCCACACAGCATCTTTCTCTCTCGCTCTCTGTCTCTCTCTCTCTCTCTGTGTGCTGCTCCGAGCCACAGTTACTTTATTAAAGTGAAGGAATGCATAATGGTGCTGAACGGCATGCATAATCACCTCGGAGAACAGCCACAACAAACGGGGCACAGCACATAAAAAAGACGACACTCCCACTCTGTTCGCCGAACCACGCGCCCAATCAAGATTAATTTATTCTAATGTATTCGCGCAGAAGGTCAATCATCCAAATGATTCCGATTGCCGTTGCTTTCGATCTCATCTCACAAGCCAATGAGGCGTCCGCGGGGCAACAGTGCTACTTTTTGCAAGGCAAATCATCTTTGTTTAGTTACAGTTCAGAGGTTCGTTCTGGCCATGGTAAACATCGATCACTAACGGCAGCATGACTGCCTATTTTAACAGCACTCATAAAAGACCAGATGGGACATGCAATTGCATTTTATATAACATAGTAGAGAATTGTCTTCACCATCTCTCTCTCTCTCTCTCTCTCTCTGGGTGGATTTACTCTTTCGCAATCCTGATGACATTTGAAATGAAGCTTCTCACAGGCTAGGAATATTCTATTATGGTGTATTACTGTTATTCAAAATATTACTTAAAATAGTAATTTAGATGCATTAAATCCCAGTCAGGTCCTCATATTCCCAGATCTACGTGTTCCTGAGGTTCCCACTTTTCCCAACTAACTTGTCCCCAGGGTCCCATTTTCCCACAGCTACTGTACGTGTACAGTATTCTAAAGAATGACATGTCCCTATATATCCTCCCAGCTACATGGTGCCAGAATCACATCCCCTTACATCTACTATACGTGTTCCCAGGTCCCCACATTTCCTGAGACACTAGCTCCCAGAGTCCCATTTCCCCACATCTATATCTTATGTATTCCCCCCTCTCCACATTTCCCCAGTTACAGAACTGTGTGAAAGTTTTGCTTCCAAAGAGCCAGACTTTCTTGTATTTGTAATGTAGTCTTGAGGAATAGTTCTCCAGGCTTCCTGAAGGTCTTTTTTTGTCTTTCATTTTCAGTCCAATCCCTGTACAGATGGGGTGATGATGACAGATGATCAGGCCGGCGATTAGTGTAGTGGTGATGCTGAATTCTGAGTGGTTGGAACAGACGAGAGGGCAAGTGAAGTTGCTGCTGAGGTTATTACATAAACAACCAATTTTTAAATTGTATCTTCAAGCACTTTGCAGTAAAACATTTGTTTCTGTTTCTTTAATTTAATGAACATAATTTACTTTATTTTAAATTTAAGAAATGATGGGTGTCTTTAGGCTTTTGCAATGTATTTACTTGTTCACAGGGTCTACCTCTACATTTTCCCTGGTCCCCACATTTCCTGATGTACTTTTATGTGTGTTCCCCCATGTTCCTTGGCACATGTTCCCAGGGTCCCATTTTCCCACGTGTTCCCAAGTCCCCCATATTCCCTGGCACATTGTACCAAGATCACATTTTGCCACATGCGGGTTCCCAGGTCCCCCTTATTGCCTGGCACATGGTCTCAGGATCCCATTTTGCCACATGTGTGTTCCCAAGTCCCCCATATTCCCTGGCACATGGTTCCAGGATTCCACTTTCCCAGGTCTCCATCTTCTTGGTCCGACATATTTCCAGGTCCATGTGTTATCAAGACCCGTGTTCTCCGGGGGGCTGCATTCCTTTAATTTCTTTTTGCACATATTTATAATCAGTTGGTGGGAACGTAGGCCTTATGATTGGTGCCCTTTCAAGAATTCTAAGCCTCAATTGTATCCTGCCTCATTTTAAAGTCACTTCAGATAAAAGCATCAGCCAGACAAATACATACTGTATAAAATGTAAATGTATATGTAAATGCAAAAACCTCTAATCAGGAAACTCGCGCCTTTACAAAGTTTCCTTTCGTAACCTAAATTAATGAAGACTTTTCTATACTCCATTTCACTGATTAAAAATAGGAAGAAAAGGCCTTTAGTTGTTACATGTGTGACTGAGAATCTGAAAGAGTTCAGTAAGGTCTGCGTAATTTATTGTGCTGTATTTGGAGTATAATTTAATGCCAGTGCTGGTGGAAAATCAGCAGGGAAAAAGTTGGGCGAGAGGTCCAGATAATTCACTTTTCTGCTCCTGTTTGTTGTGCGAGGCAATTTTGTGGGATGAAATAACCTTGCAGTTCTTTAATTCAGATAGATGGAAAGCTATTTTGATATGGCTGCACACACCCCCAACATTACAGCTCCCCCTCCTGAGCCTGTCCTTAAAATAGGGCCTTTTAAGACGACTAATTTGTTATTCATCTGTTAAAATCATGGTATCGCTGCACTTATTGAAATGCAATGATTCCTTTCTGCTCTGCTCAGTCTAAATGAGTAATTTAAAAATTGATAGAATAGCACATACTGCACGCTTGCTCCAACCCCCCCCCCCCCCCCACCCTTCTCTCTTGGAGGAAGCATTGCTAAACTCACCAAAAAGCACAAATCAAGTCTAACAGATGAATGCAATCAAGATTTGATTTCCTAAAAGCCAGAAACACTGATACGTTAAATTAAGTGGGTGTGCTGGGTAGCCCTGGCCTGTGGTGTGTGTGTGTGTGTGTGTGTGTGTGTGTGTGTGTGTGTGTGTGTGTGTGTGAGAGAGAGTATATGTTATAGACGCATGTTAATTATTTAAAGGATGAATAACATCAGCAAATGAATTGTTCAGGGCATAGCAAGTTCAAGGGCACCCCCTTGCGTCACGACATAATCAACCCTCACATAAAAAATCAGCACCCGCCATAAAAACTTAAAACCTACAGAGGTGACTGAAAGTTTGTGAACCCCATTGCAACTGTCTATATTTTTGGTAAATGTGGTCATTAGTGCGTAAAGTGGATAAAGACAATCTAATTAAACGGTAATTAAAATGAGACAAAATTATCATGCTTGGTTATTTATTTATTGTGGAAAACCAAATCCGATAACACATCGGTGTGTCTGAAAAGTATGTGAACCTTTGGTTCACCCAATACACCTGTTGAGCAGTCCTACAGATCTGTACCGAGGAATAAGCTACAGTTCTTCAAAGCTGAACAATTTCAGCAGGTGGATGGTATTGGGTTTCCTCGGCATAGGCTGTTCCCTTTAGTTCCTTCCACAAAATGTCAATAAGACTAAGGTCAGGACTGTGACTTGTCCATTCCGAAACACTGGGCCTCATGCAGCAACCATACATTCTTACATTACATTTGAGCATTTCGGCAGACGCCCTTACTCAGAGCGACTTCTTATTTTTTTTACATCTAAGAAAATGAGGGTTAACGGCCACTGGCAACTTGGTGGTGACCTTCCAATCAGTAGTCCCATGCCGTAACCACTGAGCTACCCCTGATTCTTAACCTCCCCAATCTGCTCTTTCCCAGGTCAGCTGAATGATGAATCCCACTTAAATTGGATCATTATAATTAGCATAGGTACTGCCCATAAACACCATATTAAGGCAGATGCATGTTGTGTCGTGTGCAAATCGGGTGCAGAATTTGAGAATTTTGTCCTCTTAAGACTGCTGAATTGAGGTATTAAGAGGAAAAAGCAGAAGAACTGATTACAGCAGTGATGTCGTGAATGCAGTGTCAGCTGACGGATGCGGCGTTAAAGAAATGAAAAAAAAAAAGTGGTTTGAAGCACATGGAGTGAAGGTATAACCTCTGTCACCAGTGTTAGACTTTTTTTTTTTTTTTAATTATGTAACAATTGAAAGGAATAGTGGTTTTCTTAATTATATGTTTCAGAGTGCTTGCGGCAATTTGAAATGGCTTAGCATTCATTCATCCGTCTCATCAAATCTGTGCAATCTCTAAAAACTCTCTGTGTGAGACCCGGATGGCCAAATCATCTAACAGCAATCTGTAACCCATTCACAAGCAGAACATGCGTAAGCATTCAAGGGTTTTCATAGATGTAATTAGCATCCAACAATAGCATCTATTTAGACCTCAAATTAAATTATTTAATCATTTTAATTGCTATAAAACTTAAGTTAAATTTGCAGCTGACAAAAGCTTTCTTTTTTTAATCTTGATAAGAGTTCTCTCAACTACTCGTAAAATTGTTCCTTACCTAAGAGCAAAAACACGAAAACATTGGTGAATCCCAGTAATGAATGGGTGCAAACAAAACAAGAGGAGAAAAAAAATCATGGATATGATAAAAAAAATGTAAAAAAAATAAAATAAAATAAAAGAGAGAAAATTTGGTTGTCTATTGTTTCTTATATTAATTTTATTATTTCCTTAACTATTCTTTGGTACAATGACTTTGGGTCATTGTAAGCAAAAGCAAACCTGGTACAAACTCCGATACTACCGCCACCATGTTTCATAAATTGAAGGAACAGGATGTTATCATGGAATGCAGTGCTTTGCCTTCACCAAACATAATGCTTTACAATTAGGCCAAAACCTTCCCGTTCTTCCACAACACGTTCTTGCAGTGCTCTTCCAGTGCTCTTCCAGTGCTCTTCCAGTGTTCTTCCAGTGTTCTTCCAGTGTTCTTCCAGTGTTCTTCCAGTGCTCTTCCAGTGCTCTTCCAGTGCTCTTCCAGTGCTCTGTAGACGAGCACGGATGTGCACAAAATGATTTTCAAGATCCGTGGCTTTCTTCTTGCAACCCACATACCCAAATACACATCATTTAATGATGATGCCAGCATGAGATATGCCTTTTGCTTGCTTAGCATTTAACTTGGGTTACTTTGTGACCTTAACGGACTTTAATACACCTTGTTCATGCAGTTGGTCAACCATTCCAAAGGAGCAATGGAACAATCCAAGGCCTTCCTCCATTTGTAGATAGACTGTCTGGCTGTCGATTAATTAATTAATGTGGATTTTTAACCTTTTCTTACGCTGAGGTCTTAAGAAACATTTGATCGAACCATGATACACAAACACACATACTGCAGAGTGAGGATCAGACATGTTCTTTAAATAAAACATTGCCCTGATCGTCATAACACTGAGTGAAAACACAGGGAGGTTGCAAACTTTCGATCGTCACTGAAGAAAAAATTGTTTGACACAAATTGTTTGATCCTGCTTTGACCTTGACCTTGTTTACATTCAGGCATTTGGAAGATGCTTTTATGCAGAGCGACTTACAAAAAGTCCTTTGAAGTTTCCGTCGCTGGACAAATACCGTTTGGATGAGTTCTAAAATCTAATCAGTTCCTACGTAAATCACTGCAAATTTAAAACATTGCTTTAATATATTTATTTTATATTTATAATATTTTCAGAACGGCTGCAAATATTCAACAGTTTCCTGTTTTTAGCTTGCTTCATCCATAATACAATATACTGTAGAGGCACTGCATTCTGGAATAGATTTTTTTTGTTCATTTTAAGTTAAGTGCTTTATGCTTCAGGGCTTCATGTGAGGATGGGAACAGACCCTCCGCTGCAGCCGAGCTCGATGTGTTAGCGTGTCTGCACTGCATCGAACAAAACTACTAAAAATGTAATAAAAGTTTCTTAAATTGTTTTTTTTTTAATTTGCAGATTTGAATAAGTCAAGCCAGTGGTGTGTTTTTTAAGCTTTTCTGCGCTCCGGGTTCGCGTTTGCGGCGTGACTTTGCCTGTGACGCGGGAGAAACGGAGAGAGCGGTGCGTGAGAGGAGACGGATAAATCGTTTTTCATCTGAATAATCTAAGGGTTGTGGCTGTGACGAGGATGAATAGACCTGGGCCGTGAGAAGGTGGATAAATAATTGTTTGTGAGTATTAACACAGCAAGCTAATGTTTTCGGTTTTTAAAAAATTTTTTTTTTTAACATTTTAATGTTTTTCATTTGTTTCCACAAAGTGTTGGAGGATCTCAGGAATATTACATGTTTCCTACTTTTTTCTCAGCCCCGAGCAAACAGTTCATTCTGTGTTCATCTCTTTACCCAGTTACTATGTGGCTTAGTGGCTAGCACCGTCACCTTGCACCTCCAGGGTCCAGGTTCGAATCCCCCCTCGGGGTCTGTTTCCATGGAGTCTGCTTGTTCTCCCCGTGCTTGGCGAGTTTCCTCCGGGTAATCCGGTTTCCTCCCACAGTCCAAAGACCTGCAGATTAGACATGCTAACTGGCGTCCCCAAATTGCCCTTAATTTGCCCTACCGCTGACATAAATATTGGGAATAAATATGTCACCACTAGCCTCCGCGGTCCCTAGTTGGACTACAGAGGTTCTTTGATATCGTTCATACGACATGATCTGGAAAATTTTTTTTTTGCTTCTTTTAGGCTGAATAACTTAATAAAAGTCCAGTGTTGGAAGTCTGTGCTCCATTTCACAAGTTCGTGTTACTGTTGGCTTTACGTCAAAGAAATCAATCAGTGACTCAACAGGTATTTTTTAGTTTTTTTTTTTTTTACATGTATTCTTTTTTTCCCCCTGAAGTTTAACAGGACAAATGACCTAAGATTACTGCATTCACCTGCGTAGCGGTCATAATCTCGTGTTCGCAAAAATGCTGAGGGCTAAATTCTGTGATGGTTGTTGGCATTTTGCCACCATGGGTTCATAAAACCAAATTTATACACTTTCATTAAAAAAAAAAAAAAAAAAAAGCCCAATTTTAAAAATGTACTCACTCACCCATTCTTTATAACGCTGGAGTCTATTCAAGGCGACTAGACGATGTGGCAGTCCATCAGACTCAGGCGGGATTCGAATCCTCGACCCTTGAGATGCGAGGCTGCAGTGCTAAACTCTATGCTGCCTATTTTTAACAATTTAACTAATGCTGAGTTTTACAAACATACAGTATGAAAAGAGGTAATACTATACAAAACTCTAAATATATTAAAAGATATTTGTATTTTTTCAGGAATATATCTTTAATGTATTTCTTAATAAAAAAATCTAAAAATAAATAAATTACTTGTTGGCATCAGTTAATTACTGTAAAATTACAGTGAAAAAGTTATAAGGTGTATAAACTCTAAACCACACGGTCTTGAGAAATCACTTAAACAAAAAATCTTGAAAGGGAAAAAAAAAAAAAATACAAAATAAAAACTACTGAAAGGCTTCGAGACATGCGCGAGTGAAGACGTCTACGAGGATCCAACATCGCGACTCAGAGAAGCTGTAGTCGGGCCTTATTAAGATCAGTTCTCTTGGCTTTATTAGGCCTTGAGTAAAGGAGTAGGAGATTCCCCATTTACTCTGCAAAGGGGTCACGCTGAGCTCTTTATCCTCCTGGATACAGACAGCGAGGGAGGCGAAATAAAAGAGAGCAGAAAGAGAGACTAGAGGAGTACGTGTTGGATGACGGATGCCGTCCTCGGAAAGAATCCGAATTGAAAAGCGCAGAAGACGGAGAAGAGCTCGGAGACCGCGGTGACTGCTGTGATTTATTTTCTTCCTCTAAATGCGGCGACTCCTCACAAACGCCCCCGTTTCCTATCAGCCTCTGGTTCTGATGACAAGCCTCCTCCCCAGAAACGAACAAAAAAAAAAGAAAAAAAGAAAAAGATGAGCTCCAGTGATTACAAGCACAGACAGTTTTCTAATTATTCTGTCAAACATCAGTGCAGGAGGCTGAAGGAGTTTCCTCCAGCACCTGATGGACGCTGTAATCACTTCTGCACTCCCAAACAGAGCCGCCGTCACACGCGGAACGACAGACCCAGACAGGCAGCCGGCTGGAGAAACGCAGAAACTCAAAATGACAAAGTGCTGGGTTTGTGTGATGTGATGATGTGATGGTGCTTCTGTCTTTAATTAATCAACTAATCCCTGTATTCATGGGTTCGTAACAGATCCTGCGCTCGGATAATAGGTATAAAAGAAGAATCGATTATTTTTTTTAAATTTATGATTAATACGGGCCGATAAAATTTGCTTTCACTCCAAGGAGGCTGTAAAACCAGGAGATCGAAGTTTTGGTGCTAATCGGGAAATAAAGCCCTATTCTGACTGGATTAGTTTTACACCCAGAGACGGGGTGATTTAATTATCATCGGAGTATCTCTTGGATTTTAGTCCCATCTGAACCCGAATGTCAATAATCTTTTTTTGCACTGCGTGTACGTGTCTGGAAAGATTACACCATTTCTTTTTTTTACCTTTCTATAAAATACCCACTGAAACAACCCTGTCAGTAAGGATTCTGTTACATGTGGTGGAGAAACAAGAAAAAAAAAAAGAAAAAAAAAAGAAGGTTTTGTTCTTTTCCTTCGATATAAAGATGCTCGAGGAAGTGGAGAAACCAAAAGAACACCGAGCATTGACCTACTAACGATCGGATGCGGCCTTCGCAGCCACGAGCACTTCAACTTCAACGAGCGCGTTATAACAAAGGTCAAAACCTCATCATCACTTATCACGCGTGAATCGATCACAATTACTACCAGACGACTTCCTCCATCCAAGCAGGATGAGATCTGGTTCTGAATGAAGTGCATTCATCGGCCAGGGAAGATCCCGTTCCCAGATCCCGTCCATCCATCCATCCTTCATTGCCGTCCTCGCGGCCGGCGGGCGGGCGGGCGGTGGAGGGGGTGAGCAGGCTGGTCCGTGAGAAATAGACAGGAACTGTGTCACAGGAGGGCACGTTTAATATCTCACCTCCATCTCTACTCAATACCAGGGACGAGATGATGACGTGAACCCGTGAGGGAGTATCGCTCCCAGCCCGGTTCGTACACTCTACCCGTCTCCTTGTTCCGTAGGCCGGGGAGAGAAACGTCCCGTTCTTGTCACATTCTAAAGAGAAGAGTGCGGATCCATCATGCATCCTGTTCCTCCTACTCTCAATGCCCCCAAATTTAAGACGTTTCTCATTCCCACCCACTAGATGCGCAGAGGAGCACACTGAGAGCGCAAGTGTTATCCGCCCTCCTACCCATGCATGACCTGGATGGTGTCGCTTTGATTGACAGGTAACAGAGTAACTCCACTCCACCAACCCAGACATAAGAACCAATTTTGCCGCCTGTGTGTCTCAAACACAAGCTTTCCAGATAACAGTAAACAGATTTTGTTCTTCTAGCCTTCATCGCATCCCAGACGCTACCCGTTTCAACTCCCAAGATTTTTTCCATAAAGGTGACGATTATTGACTCATTTATTTTCTGAACCGCTTGTTAAAACTGGCTGCTGAGCCAGAAACAGGCCCTCAGGCTACGGCATCTAACCCTGATCCATGTGTCATTCTTCAGTTAGCCTCTTAACCCCCTGTCCTGCCCCTAAGGCAACGCTGTTCCGCTGAGCAACACAGTCGGGGAATTGCCGGTGCAACGGTACAATTTTTGCTGTACAACGGATCAATAAACATCAACACATTTACAGAAAGAGTCTCCGAAGTGACGATGTTGGAAAGCGGGTGGGTAAAAAAAAAAAATATCGCATGCGAAGCGAAATTCTGGTGATAAATGTTGGGAGGAGCGTCGGTACAGGAAAAGAATCAATGCTAATATCACGTAGCCAATTCATAATCACAGCAACGTGGCGAGGGCTTTTTTAAATGAACCCTTATAAACTCGAGTGGGACGGATCATTGGTTAAAGACTGATTTAAAAAAAAAAAAAAAACACCCCCGAAGATGGATTTCACTTCAAAAACCGTAGAACAACGATAATCATATTATTATATTATAGTCACGGCGAATATTGATGAAAATCCTGTGATAGAAAATATTATGAAATGTTTTTATTTTACTTAATCTTTTTTTTCTTATTATTTATTTGGTAATAGAAACAACCATACAAACACATGGTATTTATTTGCCTGTGTGACCTCGGTGCCTCAGCCGGAACAGGCACTGCGAATACTGCAAACAACGTGTTTGGACTAGAATTTATTCCTTTGTTTCGGTGTAAATAAGGTTTAATCTCTGTGTGCGTGTTTGACAATGATTTCTTTAAAAAGAGGTCTAATCATAAATTAAAAAATCCACCTACACTATACTGTTTTTATGAGGACGTTTTTGTTAAGGTTTGTATAAAAAGTCTATTGTATTTGTTTAAGGATAAGTGTTTTTATGATTTTAATCTGCAAATAAGGTTTAATCTCTGTGTGCGTGTGTTTCAAAGCAATTTATATATTAAAAAATGCATCAGATTTGAACATATTTTTAAAAAAGTTTTTGCTCAATCGTGTTTATAGAGTTGGTTAAAATGAAATAAAACTTATTTAATCATATTGCCGAGGTTGTGCTGGAAAAAAAAAAGGATATAAGACACTATATATTGCACGACCTCTAATCCTTGATCCAATCATTAAATCATAGTAATGCATAAAATTGCTCTGATTTCTGAAGGCTAATGTATTTCTGTGTATGATTATGGCTGAACTGATAACACGTATTCTCTAATTATCCTTATGTACAGTGATGTAGTATCATTTCTTCTTATTATAGTTCAAATAAATTAAATGAGGGGGATCAAATAGAAGAAAAGCGGACAAATGTTTTACTGTGACAGACTGCGAGGTACAATTTTAAAATGTGTTGTTTAATGTAACAAGCTCAGCAGCGACCTCATTTCCCCTCTCGTCTGTTCCAACCCCTCCACATTCGGCGTCAGCAGTACAGTCTACTAATCAACGACCTGATCATCTGTTTCATCATCTGCACCGGTTTCTCACATGTTTATCATCACCTAAGTTAAAGGGATTTTTAACGCTTGAATGATTCATAGATTGAAACATTCCACTGAAACTGCTCAGGTACAGGGACAGGACTGAAAAAAAAGTCCTACAGGAAGCCTGGAGAACTATTCCTTAGGAGTACGACAACGGGAAAGTCTAGCCGAATACGAAGAAATGAGGGAGGTGGAGGGGTGTCAAGACTTTTGCACAATACTGTATGTATAGCTTTTTCATCTGTGCAGAGCATTTATTAGCTTGGCTCTCACACACACGTCGACTTCAATGAGAACAATATCCAAGATGATGTCATGGTGTGTGATTTTGCACTTGTCAGGCATGTAGAAGGAATTCTAGATATTGGGGTTTGAAAAACTTTATCTAATGGAGAGAGAGAGAGAGAGGGAGAGAGAGGGAGAGGGAGAGGGAGAGAGAGAGGGAGAGAGAGAGACGGAGCAGATTTCAGAGATTTTCAGATTAGCAGCAGGCTAATGAAAAACCAATTGTGATCTCGGTGGTCTTTCCACAGCAGGACTGAAAAAGGCTTCAAAATCAGACAAGCGCCTCATCTGAGATGAAGCCTCCGAAAAAGCCAATTACACCCACAATAATGCCTACGAAGCGCTCTCAACACGGATCAGTGATCACACACACTCACACACACAAACACACACAAGAGGAAAAAGAAAAAAAAAGGGAAAAAAAAAAGGGAGATGAAAAAGGTAAGCAGACAGAAACCGACAGAGTGAAGGAAAACCCAAAATGGACGCGCTGGCGACACCTGGAATTCATAATTCACATCTAAAACCCATCTATTGTCGGAAACGAGCAACAATCATTAATTATTAAAGAACGATACTTTGGTCAGCCCAAAGACGGACAAACATCAGGTCTCGAACGAAGGTCTTTTAGAGATTTCCTTCCGCGATGTTTCGGATCCTGGCCGGTTTTAGAGGTGGAAAAGCGAAGAAGCGCAGAATCCAGATTCTCATCTCCCGTGCCAAAAACTCATCAGCTTAATTATGGCATAGATCCGACGTCTTAATAGGGCTCCTTCATGCGCTTAGTGAGAAAGAAAAGAGTAAACACACACACACACTCAAACACACAGAGAGACAGAGCACCATCTCCCTCAGAGCTCCATCCATCATAAACAAACCACTTCTGTAATTCTTCCCCCTGCTGAGAGACTGTAACTCAATCCAACACACACAGACACACACACAGACACACACAGACACACACACAGACACACACACAGACACACACAGGGACGGGGAAACACACGTAGTACTCACGACCAGAAACACTGGCGGTGTAACGCAAATATACTGTCTGTATATATCGGAGTGGACATGGACTGAAAAAAAAAAAAAAACCTTACATCCACTAAAAGTCGATCGCATTTTCTAATTATGTCAATTTTGTGTTGTTATAGTCGAAAGTAAGCGCAAATTATTATTAAATAGTTGCGTTAGTTCATATTTATGAATTAAAGGATTAAAGGAGTTCCTGGGAGGCCGGCGTTTCAGGCGTGAAGCAGGCAGAAAACTTTCCGCCTTGATGGTATCCAAGCACATGAGTGTATCAATTCGATTAAAATATTCTTTATTTGTATAGCGCTTTTAACTTTTTTAATTGCCGCGAAGCAGATTTACAAAGTCTTAACATTTAACACCGTGTTAGACAATTTGCTCACAGCTCCAAAAGTGCGAACTCCAAATAAAACGACAATACTTAGCAAATAATTAATCCGAGAGAGATTTAAATCCCTGGCTTCTTTAAACTTCCTGTTTGTTTTTTTTTGCAAAAAAATGCATTTCGCTTCACGTCACACACATGGGATATACTTGTAGGCTTGCGGTAGTTCTGACGGATATTCAGTTATATCCTAGTCGAAGGTATAAAACCCCAGAGTTCTGCTGTCGAGGCATCAAAAGTATCCTACTGTACTGTACCTGACTGACGTGGAAACTCTCTCGGGAAGTCTTCAAGTCAGAGAGATAAGACGTTACGTAACCGAAGATCCGAGCGCTTGACGAGGTCGTATATATACGTGATAACCGCGCATCGACAAGCCGAGCACGTCAGGACGCAGTAATTACATCGCTGGCTTTGATATTTTATCCGCTGTGAAACGGAGCATGTGATTGAATTACGGCACACCGGACCTCATCTAAAGCAGCCTTCTTTCTTTTTTTTTTTTTTTTTCAGCTTGGGTGAAAAGCCAGCGAGGGCTTTCCTTTTACGCAGGGACGGATCATTAAATGAGCAAAAGACTTAAAATAACACGTGTGCACTTATTTCTTCTCCCAGGGTTGATTCCATACTTGAGCTCATTGTGTCCGAGCTTTACTATTATTATGATTATAATTATTACTACTTTTAAGCAGGTAGTGGAAGACGGTGAAGTTTCTACCGGTAAAGCCTTTGCGTAACAAGAAAACAGCTGAATTTTAGAAAAAGTTGTTCGAACAAGTTTAGCTCCCTAAACATCCTTGGCTGTGAATTTTTCATGCCATGCCGGAGCTTGGAGCTGAGAGATTTTTAGCCTCTCAGGCCAGAAGAGAAGCAATCGACCGCTAGGTTCTCCTACAAAGGGGAAATCTGCCAGGGATCTTATTCTATCCTAGACTTTACTGTCCTTCCAAAATAAGAGATACAAATCATAAAAAAAACAATAATAAAAAAAAAAAAAGCTAGAAAGAAAGGAAAACAGGAATTCGAAGAGACTCGTCTGATGTACTGTATCTGGGACGAACGACAAAACTCTTCTGTCCTCTAGATCCGTAGGAGTGAAGCGCAATTAACACACCCCGGATGTCTCCCGAGTCATCGATCTGCCTACAAAGAAAGGCAGCCGGGACGCTTTTCAATCAGTCCTCGTTTCCTGAAGGCCAGGCTCAGTTCGCGGCAGGGAAAAATCCATGAGCGATAGATGGAAACAAGCGGCATGAATACGCAAACCAACCGCGAGGCATTTAGTCCCGCGCTCTCCCATGCAGTGGCCTCGGAAATGCCACGGAGACCTGAGGTCTGACCGCGGGTCAATCGGACGGCTCATCAAAAGCATGGCTTCGGTCCATGGAACAATTAACCTTCAAGATGAAAGAGGCTACAATAAAAGTCTTACATTTTAAGCGGAAATCTCTGCGGCGTGTTAAAATTTCTTTTAAAAGAGCCCAGAAAAAAAAAGAAGAAGAAAAAAAAAAAATAATCAAAGCTACCCTTTGTAGCGTGATAACGAATGCAAAGAATTATCTGCGAATTTAAAGTGTGAGCCGGTGCACTCACTCTGTAGCGTGATCTATAAGCAGAACGGCTCGGAGTGGGCGTGGCTTGACGTCTATAAATGCACATGAGCGTCTTTCAGTGTCTTTCAGTCTCTGTACAGAAAAGAGTGCGTCTGTAAAAAGGGCGTGTCTTTTGTTCTACATACAAGACTGGCTCAGAGCGGGCGTGTCTTTCAGCCTACATATAGAAAATAAAATTATTTAAAAATGGGTGTGTCTTTCAGCCTGCATATGCAAATGAGACTGGCTATACTGTAAGTGGCCGCGAATTTCATTCAATTTCAATACAAATAAAAGGGAGCATAAATGTCTACGTCTTTCAGTCTACATATGCAAATGCTTATGGTTATATTTATAAGTGGGCGTGTCTTACATGCTGCACATGCAAATGAGTGATTATAAAAGGCCGTGTCATTCAGTTTATATAAACAAACGAGACTGGTTAGATTATAAGTGGGCGTCTTTTAATCTACATATGCAAAACAAGTGGTTATAATATAAGTGGGCGGGCCTTTAAGACTACATATGAAAACAGAAAACACAAAAAGAAAATTCTGTGATGTGTTAATATTTCTTTCAATAGTATCTGAGACGTCAAAGCTACTTTTGTAACAATGTAACAAATGCGATGAATTCTCTTTGAATTTAAACTCTTCTGGTTCGTCCTTAAATCCTTCAATCCTGGTGCATTTTTTTAGAGAAATTTCACACGTTGAGAAACAAACCACCACACGACACCACCTGCCCCTTTTTTTTTAGCCACATTCCGTGTACAAACAGTACATAAGGCACAGACGTACGGTCCGTTTCTCCTCAGATGTGCTGCGTTCAGCTCTCCTCTATTCTGAAATCATGGCGTATCTGAGGATGGACGTGGAAGCCGCGACAGCTGGGCCTGCCGACCTCTGATTACTGTATAAACTGATACACAAAGTCATTCTTCTGTGTAATTCTCCTGATGTAAGCACAAGCAGCAGGTTAGCCGCGCCAGCTCTCACTGCGGAACGGCCAGAGGACGGAAAACGCATGCACACGCTGCAGAAAAATGCAACGTTCCCCTGCAACGCAGGCGAAGCAGTTTACTCCTTTTATATATATATATTTTACCTCATTAAGTAAGTTATCGATCAAACTGCAGCATGTTCTTTCCCCAGGTCGCGCCTCATCTCCGTCCCCGTCAGCGGCACCGTTTATACTGTTCCGGGTCTTTCCGTAGCTGTGATCTGAGTGCTTTATTTCTGTAACGAGCGTCGTGTTTATAATTGTTTTAACTAATCATTTCCGTTAATTATAATTTATAACAACGTCCCTCGAGCAATTAGATTATAATTCAAACGAGGAGGATCTTACCATTTAAATACTCTCTCACACACACACACACACACCGTGGCTCATATTGTCATTACTGTAAATTAGTCACAATATTATATATATATGCCTTTCCAGAATTATTGGCACCCCTGGTGCCAATAGGCTACGGCAGACGAAATGTCTACATGGATAATTAGCTTGTGAACGTTTGAGAGAATTCTAAGCCTTAATTAACTTTTTTATTTTCATTTTTTCAGCGCCTTCGTCGTTTTTTGATTTTATTTTCTAAACTGTTTCATTAATTAATCTTTAACAACAGTATTAGCGTGCTGCTCATTAGCTCGTAACTGCTTCGTCGATATTATACATGAAGGCGTCGTTCCAGAAAAGCTCGTTAAACCGAGTCTGAAAACTAAAAAAAAAAAAACAACAAAGAAGGAAGAAGAAAAAAAAAAAAAGACAAAAGAAAAGTAAGGAACAAAAAAAGGAAAGAGCGCTTCCGCTCAATTAATCCTATTTATAACTTACTGCAATCTTACATCATCGTCATCATCGTCACCATGATTTCTGGCTTCCTCGTGTAATTAAGCTTAATGGGCATCGATACTGATGAGCTTCGCTAAAGTCAGTTCGCCGGATCATGTACGACCGGGACTATAATAGATTTTAATTGCCGATATCTGGAGCGTTAAATCACGAGCGCCCTTATTCACGCCGCATGTGATGTGTTTAATTATTTATTTATTAAGAGTTCAATTTGTGTGTGGATTCAGGAGTTATAATATTAACCTTAAATTAGTGTGAGCATTACAGAGGCGTGTGCTGAATAACTCTGATCAATAAAAAGAGATTGGATGAAAAGAAAAGGGGCGCGAGATCATGAGAAAGAGGAGAGAAGGTGAGGCGAGTAGATCAGTGTTCTGTGGTGATGTCCTACACGGAACACACGCTAATCGATCCGGGCAGAATTTCAGACTAGGGGAATTATCGTCTCGGCATCACTCTATATACACACACACACACACATCTGATTCACGCTGATAAGACTCGCCATTAAGCGAGACGACACCACACAAGCCCAACAACTCTGCCTGACAACTTACACACCAAAAAAAAACTAACTAAAAAAAAAAAAAAAAAACGTTATTTGAAAACAACGCGATCGATACGTGAACTACATCGTTTAGCGTCTGCCGGAGCGGACAGCATCCGGTAAAGGAGCTCGGAGCAAGAGGAAGGGCAGCCTATCAAATTTTCATTTAGCTGTCCACGCTGGACGTTTCGATTAAAGAGAGACGAAGAGAGAGAGAGAGAGAGCAGAATACAAAGAGAGAACAAAAGAATTTAGAAACATTCAAGTGTAAATAGAGGATTTAAACATAACTTAAAATGGGGCAACACACTTAAGGGTGATGAAGGGGCATCAGTGCAAAAAAATTTATAAATAAATCATAATAAAATAAATTGAGAACCGAAAGGATGACGAATTTATTCAGGATTAAATAGTGAGAGTCCGTAATCAGAGTGGGCGTGTCTTCTAGTCTACATATGCAAATGAGAGTGATAAAATTTTATTTTACTGGAAAGTCTGCTTTAAAGGACAAGGAAGCTAAGGAGAGAGAGAGAGAGAGAGAGAGAGAGCGAGAGAGAGAGAGAGAGAGAGAGAGAGAGAGAGAGAGAGAGAGAGAGAGAGAGAGAG
>JAAGKR010003902.1:18592-68140 GCA_011419295.1 Clarias macrocephalus | reverse complement strand
AGTTATGAAAAACTCCCTTTATTCCTCTATATAATCCCCTGCTACATCAATGCACTTATCCCAGTTTTTCAATAGAGCTCAAATCAGCTTTTATACTGTAGGAGGATCATTTGTTTTTAAATTACTTCGAGCTCCCTCTAGTGGTTACACGAAACAAGTGCAATGCAACTGATCTGATGCTTTAAATTAACTCCTTTTGTGTTAAGACCAGAATAAAGATGAATGAATGACTGAATTATTATGTTACTGTTTTTGCTTTATATAAATATGTGAAAAAAACCCTGTAGGGCTTTCTTCTTAATCAGCTTTTTTCTTTCACATTCAAGATTTTTACATTTTACATTTTGAAAACTTGTTTTTAGAAAGGTGACCTTGCTCATGATGCAAAAAATGATTATCATTATACATTCTAACATACACTAATCATGATTTAATTGATGCTACAGGATATGAAGCGATATTCGGTCTCGCATCCCTCTTATACTGCCTACTTTTTCTGTTCTGCAGAAAAATTCAGGATCTCCAATGATGCTCCAAAATGATGAAAGGATATTTAAAGAGTGAATGAAATGTGAGTTAATTTTACTGCTTTACTTATATAAGCCCTACAGATGTGTATCATATACACAGTATATACACATTTTATATTATTTTTGTAAAGCATGGTTAATGATTCTTGGGTGCACACAGTGAGGCAGGGTCACACAGGAATAGGTGTGTATGCTTCTGTGCTGTTCTAATGGAGACACTATTCACATCACATTGTGCAAAACTTAGAGGAAAAGACTCAAATAACTCATTGCATAATTGTATTACTTAATAAATATTACATCCTGGAAATGTAAGATAAAGAAAGAGAACAAGATTTGGGAGAAACCATTTCTCAGTAGTGGTGGGGATGTGTGTGTGTGTGTGTGTGTGTGTGTGTGTGTGTGTGTGTGTGTGTGATTTATATTATATGAATATTATATGAATAATATTACCATATTTATCAATATCTAACATATAGAAATATGTTTAATATTAAAATATTAATATATTTTTCCTGTTCCTGAAGTGTGTTTACACATATAGGTGTGTACACGCATATACAACAAACAAACAAAAACTATTTTGGTATGCTGAAGCATTAATATTGCCCTTCACTGTCATAAGGGACACCTGAATTCAATAATTAATTCAGCCCAATACTTTTGTCCAAATTCTACATAGAATATATATAATAATAATTATTATTATTATTATTAATAGGATATATAATTACAGTTTGTTAACAGAAATGACAAGGCTTTGAAAAAGACAAAACAAATGTATAGCTTATTTTTATGATGAATGATAATAATTATGCACCTGACCGCATGAATGAAGGTTATTATGATTTGTCTCCCCTTTAGTGCAGTCCATTTTACAAAGAAAAAAAAAATTATATATATATATATATATATATATATTTTTTTAGCTTCATTTTGCAAGTATCGCCTATACAGGTCAGTCAGCCAATAATATGTCGAGTTTGTGCATTGTTTCATGAATATTCATCAGTATTCCAAACCTCTTTCACTGATTTGATCTCTCACTTCCGGATCTCCGCCTACACCACCACGATCACGCCCTCGCTCTAGGATTGATCAATCAAATATCAGGATGTTTCCTCGCACGCGTAACGCAATGACATGGAATGACCAATCAGAGATGTGGATATTGGCACGCGGGGCGTGGTCTAGGCGAGGCTAGTGGATGTGCGTTGCTACAGCAGCATCTCCTGCCTTGACTGAGAAAGATGGAGGAACTTGACGGTAAGTAGATGATTAAAGAAAACTATAAACTCCCAGTTATTACGTGTACATTGTTGTTAAGAGGATTAACTACTGCTGTGTGTATCGTGTTTGCTGTTTTGTTCGAGCTAGCTTTTGTTTGGCTAGGCAAGGGTTTGTCCTGTAAAAAATTGTGTGTCGTGTCCCATGTAGGTTAAAGCTACCTACATACGTGCACTACAACAGGGGGCGGGATAATGGTGTCTACACCCTTTGTAGTGGGTTTGACGGTTAATTGAGCTGCATTTGGAATACGGCCATCATGTATGATCACTGAGGGGGGGATTGACGTCACTTACAGTCAGATGATTTTAATTAAGGCAGCTTCTGATTTATAATTCTATATAAATTATTAGTAGCAACTGTTGTTAATACACAATTAAATTTGTTTAGGGAACAACAAGTTGCATCTTTTCCCCCTATGTTTGTCTAAGCTTCCTAGCTATATAAGAAAACCCAGTTTGTACTGGAGTGCAAAGGTTTGTGCACCCCAGGACCACCAAATCAAGCCTGTCAATATTTAATGAACATTTTATGCATTATTACATAATGACCAGTTATTGTGCATTGTCCAAATTGCTTTTGCATCCAGAAAATAGAGGTGTACAAAATTTTGCACCATATAGATAGATACCAAATGGGGTTTCTAAAGGTACTTTTGAAAAACAAGCTTGTGCTGGCTGTGTTTCTCATTCCATCTGTTTTTATTTTACAACACCACTGAGTTCATTATAAAAATATGCGCTGAGATATGATTATGTTGGCAAAATAAATTGTATCTTAAAGAACTCTCATCCTATAGTGTATATAAAAGTCTGGAAATCGAAACGAGGCATACCCCCACCCATCTTCATCCACGAGTAAAAATAAAGTACAGCGTGTCTTCAGCTTTAAGTTCCTGGATGTTCACATCTCTAAGGATCTGCCCTGCCATCACAACACTTCACTTCTGATTAGGAAGACGAACCGCAGCATCTTAATAAGTTTATCTCAGTTGCTCCACCATTGAGAGCATCCTGACCAACTCCATCACAAGATGTCGTGGCAGAAAGGAAAGACCTGCAAAGGGAAATCCTTAAAACACAACATAGCATCGGTAGGCATTAGGGATGCGACCCTCCTTCCGATACGATTGTATGCGACGGTATATGGTACGATTCATGATTTGGATTGGAACTATCATGATTTCATAAATATCATGATCAGATTTTTTTTTTCATATTTTGTTAGTGTTTTTTTTTACCTTTTAAAAAAATCCATTAATGAGTAATAGCACTAATCGTGTAGCTATTACACTAAACACTACAAACGAACTTCAAATACAAGAGCTTAACATTTAATTAAATTTTTATTTCAATAGCAAACTTGGCAAATAATTACTCCGACCACATGAGTGTGAATTGTTCAAAGAGTGCCACGTGTAGGATTATAGAGATACAGTGATGTTTTACCTCCTTTCAAAACTCATTTTTAATCCGGTTAGTGAGACTAAGTGGGTTTGAGACTCAGAGTTTAGAGAAGAAACAAGTGTCTCTGTTGCGTCACTTGGAAGCTTCTGCGCTCGAGACTGAATGGTTTATATCTGAGACTGATCAGCTGATCACCGGTCACGACCAATCAAACTGAAACCCAGACAATTTCGCTCACTGTCCGATCGACCGGTTCATCTCTGTTCTACACTGTCTTGACAATTATTAGTGAGTATTTTGATAAAATCAGTAACGGGCACCTCAGACGCCACCAACGGTGGAGGTGCGGTACTGGTATGAGCTGGGTTTTTTTTTTTTTTTTTTTTCAAAGATCAGCCAATTGAAACTTTTCATTTTGGTCTTAATTTCAACTCCCAAACCTACTGCCAGTTTTTTAGAAGAAACTCTCTTCAAGCAGTGGTGCAGGGAAAAGTCTGCGTCTCTCAAGAAAACCACACAATTTATACAGCACATTTCTCCATCGACACGGCCCCCTTTCTCACCTCACCTCACCTCACCTCACCTCACCTAAGCTGAACCCTATCGAGAACTTGTGGGCTTTTTTAAAATGGGAGATTTGCGGTGAAAATAGGAAAGCAGTGAGGCCGTGGCTGCTGCTGCACGAAAAGTTGATCGTCAACAGATTAAGAAACTGACTCCATGAATGGAAGCCTTTGACTGGCATTGAAAAGATGCCTGGCTATATGGGTCACTTAATTATTATCATTATTTTTTTAATGAAAAATATTTGTAAACGTTTTGTTATTCTTACTTTAACAGATGAGAATAAACAAGTGAGATGAGGAATATGTTTTTTTTTTCATTAATAAAAACAAACATATTCCTCATATTGCATAATAATTCTGCACACTAATAGTTGGCCAATAATTGTGCACACACAAAAAGCCAAAACATCACTTTTACTTCCTTAAACAGATACAATACCTCTTGCTTAATAGTTTTGTGAACAAATAATAAATAATAGTTTATTTAAGGAGTCTATAGAGTTTGTGTGGCAATTCATGACTGACCACATGGATTCCAAAATTTATTTATATTTAATTTGTTTGTGTGTGCATTAGGGCGGTAAAATGTTGCAGTTCTGCTATGATCCTTTAGGTGGTGCTCTTTAAACTATTCAGGAGCGAATAATTTGCCAGGTTTGTTTAGGATTGTAAAAAAAAAATCTAAAATAATTGTAATAATAAACAGTAGAGTCTGGGTAAACCTTGATATTGACAGAATCGCAATACAAATCAAATTTCTGGTATCATGATATCAGGTGGTCCCTGGTGATTCCTGTCCTTAATCATCGAGGACTCTTCCTGTCCCCGTTCACCCTGTCTGAACTGCATTTCCTTCTTGAGTACCTGTACTGTGCAGTGGCTTTAAGGCACATGAAGAATAAAGAGAAAAAGCTTGGAAAGCGAGTAGAAATCTGTTTTAAACAGAAATATGATCTGTATCTGGCTTGTGCAGCTGAAACTAACAAAAAAAAAAAAATCAGAAAAGACCACGCCCACAAGCGACTTCAATAGTAGTTGCTACCCAGAGACAAACAACAACAGTGAAATGTTTAGAAATAATTACAGAGTGACTTGGCAGTCGCTAGTATGAACACAGAATCAGGTGTGTGTGTGTGTGTGTGTGTGTGTGTGTGTGTGTGTGTGTGTGTGTGTGTGTGTGTGTGTGTGTTTTTTTCTTTTTTTTTTTCCTGACGATGACATTTTTGCCTCTTTTTTTCCGCCCATTCATAAAAAATTTATATAAAAAAAAAACTACGGGGTTGGGTTGTGAAAACTTTTGGCCTTTTGTGCAATATGACTCAAGTGAATATACAAAATAACACGACACTACTGAAAAAGAATTTATAATGACTTATAAATATATATAAATATAATTTCTCGTACATTCTGCTGATAAGAGTTAAAAGAATATTGCTGGTAAGAGTTTGTTTATTCCAGAGCGGTGATCGTGAGCGTTGTGATGAGCTCTCAGGTCTCAGATCTGTACAGGAAATGTTCGGTGTAGAATAATGTCTCTGTTCTCTCTGATCTTTTCTGATGTTTTAATGCAAGCAGTTGTGCTTTTGAAGTTCAGCTTGTGATTAAACATCTCATTAATGAAACTGCTGTTTTTCTTTCTCTTTTTTATCTCCCCGCCAGAGTCCGTCCCCGTGGCCGAGGAGCTGCTGCCGTGCAAAGTGTGCGGGAGAAATTTCTTCCCAAAAGTCCTCGTGAGTATCCTGCAGGGTGGAATCAGACCTGGAAGCCGAGCATCGCTGCATGTTCCGGCACGGACGGATCCGACGCGTAGCACAAACCCTAAAGAGAAATCCCAGATCCGAGGAAAACACGCTAATCAAAAGCGTTCTTTGTCCTCAGGGTTCATCTTTTTTTATTGATCTGTTTAAATCGAAAGCAAGTTGCTTCAGACAACACAAGAAGGAGTAATGATAGGAATGTGCAGTGATAGGAAATTAATCAATGAGTGAGCATAGTGCTGAAGTGAAGTCATCAATGAAGTTGATTATTTATCTAAAAATGCGCTAGACGAAGAGTTTTTCTCTTGTATTGCGGATTCCTGTGACGTTTCATTTAATACAGACACGAATAGTGAGCATGAAAACCTTGAAGAGATCCTCAAAGGAACATCAAAGCACCCGGCCGCCCCCCAAACCTGGACGAGTTCCTTCCTAGAACTATCGAGAAACCTTTTATCCTGAGGGCATGGTGCTAAAATGTTGGCACCCTAACGACTCCGGATCTTTTAAAAGCACGCCTGAAACCCGTTTTACTGTGCTCCTTTGTGTAGCCAGGATCCGCAGGAAAGCCAGGGGTTTACAACACGAACTTTCACTCGTTTATTAATTTGACAATACGCTTTTATTCATACTGTCGCCCCGACTAATCTGGGAATCCTCTCTCTCCTTTAGAAAAAGCACATGATCATCTGCCAGAAAACTGCAGCGAAGAAAAGGAGGGTGTTCGACTCAAGCAGACAGAGAGCCGAGGGCACCGACATCTCGACTGTGAAACCCATCAAGCCAAAGGTGAGGACGAAAAATTATTTTTAAAAAACCCAGACAGCATATTCAGTCCATGCTCATTTTTTATTTATTTATTTTCTCAGCAACGTTTAAAAATTTTTTTTTACTTTCGAGATGCGGACACTTTCCATCCACATTTCAAACCTTTTGAAGGGAATAAAAAATATAATGTAAACACTGAATGAATATATAATAATGACACAACATGTGAACGGCTCGGTACACTCTCAAAATAACAGATAAAATAACTAAAGCATGGGGCGCCAATATTTATAGTTCAGAAACGTGTCACATTTACAACGTTTGACTCATTGCTACGGCGATATTCAAGCCACACTCGAGCACTTTAAAGTAAAAGAGTGCATACGAGGGAGCAGGATCAACTTGTGGTTCTAAGTTTGTAAAGCTTGTTCTCGTGAGCCAATAGTAGCCAAAATAAATTTTTTTTTTTTTAGCCAAATCGTTAACACAATTTGTTTACAAATCATTTGCATTTTGTTTCATTTGAGTTATTAAAGCTCTGCAACTGCTGCATGATCTTGGGTTATTTTGATGTGTTGTGATGATGTCATTTCCTTTAAATATACACTTTAAACAATAGATATAATTTGAATTAAGGAAAAATATTGTCAGCAGTTCACCACAAAACTGTTCATCTCACCAACACATGCACCTGTAAGAAAAAAAAAACTGATTATTTTGCGATAGTTTCTTTTGTTTTTCCAGAGCTGTATACAGACTCCTGAACAAATTCTTAAGACCAGGGAGAATATTACAAGTATTCACTGGTGGATCGTAACAAGGTTCTAAGCACTCCTTCGAAACCCCAAAAGAAGAAACGAGAGCAAAAGGCCAAAAAATAGAGGGTAGGCAATGTATTAAAAAACTGTATTTGAACTCATAAGCTGGTCAAATGTTTAAGACCATAACCTTTAAAAGTTAAAAATATGGCTTTGATGTCATTGTCCTTCAGACAGTCACACTGTCTCGATCTCCTGATTTCTCAGACGAGAAAAAAATGTATCTGAATGAAAAGATACTGGCCTGACAAGGAGATCCCACTGGATATGATTTCTATCATGATCCGGGGGGCTCTGCTTTAGGCTTTCAGGGGCGTCAAACAGCGGCTGGCTATGTGGACATGTTGCAGCCGGCGTCCCTCTTGACTGAGTGACTCGTCTGTGTGGTAATGACCAGGTCTTTCAACAGGACAATGCTGCAGTTCACAACGACCATCACTTCCAGGTTGTGGATGCCCTTCAACGAGGCCACCTTCACCACATGGAGCAACGTTCCCACCAGCCTCCTGGAAACAGATGCATCAAGCAAGCCGAAACGAGAGTTTGAGTTTATCAACAAGAACAGTGGCGCTATTCACTACTGAGTCCTTCTTGATGCTTTTGGTTCTGTTGTGACTAGAGTCCAAACTTTTAACTTGCTGATCAAAGGTTGAGTTTAAAGGCTGTTTCCAATTAATTTTTTTTTTCTTTTGTCTCTTGATCCTTTTTCTTCTTTTGACATTCTGAAGCAGTTCTTACAACCTGGTTATGATCCACCCACCAGCGGGAAATGCTTGGAATGTTTCCCAGGTCTTAAGATTTTGTGAAAATCTTAAGACCTGGGAATCTTGGTGTAAATATATAGAACAAAAATGTCTTTGAGACTAACGAGAGAAGATTAAATGACGGAGGAAATCATTTCTGCGTGGAACAGCACGCGTTCTGGTGCATTAATTGGATTTTTGTGTCTAAATCCAGGCCTAATCAGAGCTCGCCTCACACTAAACCGCTTTCGTCCTGTTGCTTGGCACGTAACTCGGGAACAAACAAACTCGACACACACACAAGTTTTTATTTATTTATTTTACTATACGTTCTGTGTTTTACCCCTGCCAGGCATAACACATACCGTAGTTTAAAGTCATTATTTGCTTTCCAGCCTCACACACACAACCCCAGTCCCAGTTAACCTCTTACATAAGCACCCTTTTAACCTTCCTGCCAGTTTGGGAGAAAGATTTCCAGGAGTGTGCTAAACAGCGAGTCATACCACAAGCTCTCGGGAGTAAAAACATTATAATTACAGTAATAACCTTGACATGCATGAAGCATCTTAAAAATGCTCCAGAACCTTCCCCAATCATCACTTATATATAACATTTTTGTTAATGAAAAATGATTTGTATTCCGGTTATATTAAAACGCCTGCTGGCTTGTGATTTACATGAAAGAAGTGCAGCATTAAGTGCTGAGGTTGTACTGTACCTGGGCCTGAAACAACTCATGACCGAGCATAAACAGAAGGGATTTGAATATCTGCTAACAAAATTTGGAGCGATACTCTAAGGAAGGTGAAAGTTTCTTAAAGAGAATCATTACTGGTGACGAGACACGGATTCATCACTACGAACCTGAGAGTAAACGTCAGAGTCTGGAACGGGAACATCCTCGGAAAAAGTTCAAAAGTCAGTCATCAGTTCAACGCTTATAGTTTTCTGGGATTCTCAAGAGCCAGAGGTATTTTAACATCAGGAAAAAAGGTTCAACAACCAACCGTGCTCGTTACAGTGAGACGCTTATTGAAGAGCTGAAGACTAAACTTCGGATTAAACACAGACGACCGATATCCCAGGGTGTCGTGGTCTCACGTGACTATGAACGTCCGCACACTTCTGCCCACACTGTCGACATCTTCACTTATTTTGAGGTGCTTTAAGCGTCCACACTATAGTCGTAATCTCGCTCCGTCATCCTTTTACCCGTTTGCTCCCCTGAAAGCAGAACTATGAGACTGAAGACTCACTTCTGATGAAGAAGTGAAGACAGCGGTGTATTCGTGGCTCACATTTCGGCCCAAGACATTTCTTAATCAGGGAAAATGAAAAGCTTGTCGACAGATGGAGAAACTGGTGTCGAAAAGCAAAGATCTTGTCGGAAAATGATGTATTTGTCTTATCTAAAGGTTAATTAAAATAAATTCTACAACCAGAGTGCGGAAAATCTTTGACTCACCCTCACACATCAAAGTTTCTTCACCATAATTTTTACAAATTAATTTTATGATTTTTGTTTTGTGAAAGGACTATGGCTGGGTACCAAACTTCTGATTGACTTGCTTCGATACCATCGTGTATCCAAAAACACCAGCCACTTTCGATACCTAAGCAGCTCAGGGTCTCCTCAGGGTCCGTGCTGATCACAGCACTCAGACAACACTCTTTAATTTACTCAGACAACGTGTGCTTTAATTTGAGAGGCTTGGCTGCAGTGTATGTCAAATACTGTTTGGAAAAAATATTTACGTGGTCAAAAGTGTAAATAAAATCCTTGATGATTTTATCAGTGTGCGATGCAGTTGATAAAAAATAAAATAAAAAAAACACATTGCTGTCCAGACCGACAAGACAATTAATTGGAATTAATTTAAGAGATGAAAGTTGTTTCGTGTTCAGCTGCAAGAACAAAAACCAGGCCTCCACCATCTTCCTCTCATTATTCAAGTTTGCATGACGTTATGAAACGTCCTTTAAACTCTCCACTTATAATTTTACCTTATAATTTTTTAGCACATAAACGTTTGCCAGCTTGGCCAACTGGTCATCTGGTAATGGGAAGATTACCAATTTGATTCTGACTTGTATACGTTTTTATTAACATATGAACTTGATTATATTAACAGACAGTGCTGTGCAGGAACATCCTCATACAGCACTACTCTGAACTGAACGAATCGTTGTTTACAACAAAAAAAAAAGTCAATACCATAGTGAACGTGCGCAGTTTTCGTTCATTCCATTTATATTATTGCTAATGTTCTGTGTGCCGAAGAAAGACGTTTCCCTTACCTCCATCTCTCGCTCCCTCTTTTTAGTCAAACTAGTCCTAGATGAAGCGAAGAATTGGGGTCAGGATTCCCCCGGAGCGTAAAAGCACAGCACTGCTCAGGGTACATTCGTTTTTTGTTTTGTTTTTGGCAGTGTAGGAAAAGGGGATAGAGATTTAGTCAAGTGGATTGATGTGCTTTACATAGGTATGTACTGTAAGACTCACTTTAACGGACTTGAGAACAAATCCGACTTACAAACGTGTTCCTGGAACAGAACTCGTTCGTAAGTCAGGGACTACCTGGATTTCTGTTTTTTTTGTTAAAACAGATCTCTGTAAAAAATCGATGTCCCAAAAAGTGTCCTTCAGGAACAGGTTTCGGTATTGAAAGACTTTGAATGATACCCGGCCCTAAGCAAAACATTCTGACTGGATTCAGAACAGTAATTAATGTAGTGAGGGAGGAATCAGGGTTGTGATTTATGTTTAATTACAGTAAAAGGTTTAGAGGTGGTTTAATATCTGGGGCTGTAACCTGCGTACGAGGAATGCTCCTTCACAATAAATAAAAAAGATTTTATTTGAGCAGTTTGTGTTTTCAGGGCATGGGTTCTGATCGAGCTGTGTGCTTTGCCACGTTGACGTCATGAGTAATTCCCACAGGCCCTGTTTGAACCGGTCCTGTCCTTAAACGACATCTTTCTCTGAACAGCCTGAACCACCCAAGAAGGTGTCCAATTGGCGCCGAAAGCACGAGGAATTCATCGCCACCATCCGCGCTGCCAAGGGCCTGGACCAAGTGATGAAAGATGGCGGTCCCCTTCCCCCGCCCCCTCCTCCGTCCTACGATCCAGGTACGAACGTTAGAGCCGCTGAATACATGCGAAAGCTTTCAGATGGATTAGTAACGTCGTTACGTGTGTTTTAACTTATTTTGTGTGTAGATTATATCCAGTGCCCGTATTGCCAGAGGCGGTTTAGCGAGAACGCAGCGGAGCGGCACATCAAATTCTGTAAGGAGCAAGCGTCCCGCATTTCCAACAAAGGGAAGTTCTCAGGAAGTGAAAAAGCAAAACCCGCAGCCAAGACGCAGGTGAGTGTATCAGGATGGGAATTTGAGATTCACTCGTGTGATGTGTATTTAAATTAAGATTCTCAGACTTCTTAAAAAGAAAAAAAAAAGAAACGAATCATTACAAACCTTTAGTCGATGAACATCCATATTCAATGAACCCTGATTGTGCAAATCTTGACAGGACTTCAAAAAGTCCATTACTCAACATTTGTCACATGTTAAAGAGCGATTCGGAGCACCCTCGGGTCTTTCTAAGTCTGTAATTTGTGAGATTTATAGTGCAGCAGGAAGTCAAGTTTGGAACGCCCTACACAAGAACTTCCCAGAAGTCAATAGACTCCCATGGTTTTATGATTTAAATGTAAGCATTATTCTGAATACGCTTAGGTTTGTTCTTTTCAGATTGTGACTTTAAGCGGGCCCAGAAGTGACACACTTTGGTCAGTCTGAGGGTGGGCCGTCCCAGAGACAAATAACTACTTGAAACTTGAAACAAAGTCCTCTTTCTGTCATTTACAGAATTGTAGATCAATTTAAAGAAAAGGGTCAAAATATACCGGAGTCATGAGCCGGGCCTGGGCCCTGCTGAAAGACGCCTTTGTGCTGTTTGAAGTTCTGTTCTGAACAAGGTTCTTGTCTGTGTCCATAGGCCAGCTGTTACTCTTAAAGCCACTAAAGGAAATTCAACAAAGTAATTAATCATGCTTATTAATAAGCTAAACCTTAGATACTCAAAAATGTAAACCATTTTGTTTTAGAAATGTAATATAAACCAATGTGGGTCTCGGTTACTTTTTGAGTGTTTCTGTAGATTGAGCATTAAGGTGCGTGAAATACATCATGATTAAATGTACATATGAAATATTTTAGTTTTATTTAAAAGAAGAAAAAAAAAAAGAAAAAAAATTATATATATATATTTTTCCACAAAAATATTTCCATTTCTGCTAGTCGAGGCTGCTAGTCAACTCTGAAATAAATAATGATAATAATATTAATAATAATTATAATAATTTCAAAAAGTGCGCATGATTTCTTTTTCTAAGTTTGTTCACCTGCATGTGATAGCTGTTTAATCCATGCACCGTTTAATCCATGCACATGCTGATTGTATTTACTAAATAAATAAATAACTCTCTTTAACACCTCTATCTGCAGTACAAACCTGCCCCGGTGAAGAAGGCGAGTCCCGTACCGTCCACGTCTTCCGTGTCTTCCTCTCGCCTGCCTCAGCGTCCAGCCTACGGTCAGGGTGGAGGAACTGGTACGGACCGAATCTCTGAAAACTCTCAAACGGCAAAGTATTTCCTAAAAGTTTACAAGCAGCCCTGGTGCGTTTGAGAAATTGCCCCGTGAAGGCAGGCTGGAACACGCTGCAGGCTTTCATTTCCAAATATCAGCTAAACGGCGGTATTGAATGTTTATAAAAGCAAATGAGGTGACCCCCCCCCCCCCCCCCAACAGTAGTCATGGCAACATCTGCACATTATCTTCACCAACAGAAGTTTAATTATTTTTTGTTTTTGTTGCATACTTCCCTGAAATTGTGTAACAGAATGTATCCCTGCGTGTTTGGCTACACGTTGCCGAGTCTGTGCTGTCGTTCACATCAGATACAAGATAACAGTCAAAATGACACTTTATTGGCTTAAAGAGAAAAATTGATCGAACACGACGTGTTCGAACAGCGTGGTCAGGTTTGTCATGTTGGAAGCTAGTGTGTGCAAATAACCACAAGGGTTACACAAGCCACAGTAGAAAAGTTTACATGTACGCCTTCTTCTTAATTGTTGTACATCACATCTTTTTTTTTTTTTTTTCTTGCTAGAATTTTTTTCTTGCTAGACTATGAAGAAAGTAAACTTTTCTGCTTTTTTTTTTTTTTTTAAGTTAAAGTAAGCTTTTCTACTTATCGCCATGTGAACTTTATACTTTAAACATTACAACTTTTACAAAGAAAAGTAGACTTTTCTTGTTTCCGCTTAGAAATTTTACAGCTGTAAACTTTTTCTGGATGTAAACATTTCCAATTTTCTGCATGTGAACTTTATATACTTTAAACAGTTCTATTGTTCTGGTTCTAGTCTTGTTTTTTTTTTACTTTCTCCTGGAAGTAGATTTTTCTGCTTCCCTACATGTAAACTTTGCTACATATTGTAGAAATCTTTACTGTAAACTTTTCTATTGTACGATGTTTCTACTTGACTTCCTACTTCCTCGCATTTAAATGTTTCTAGAGTTTTACAGTGGCATGTACATCAGAGTAATGTAATAAAAATAATCATAATTATGATGATTATAGTGATTATCATCATCATCATCATCATCATCATCATCATTATTATTTTTATTAATGATTACATTGCCCTGATGATAATGATTACGATCATGGTTTCACTTTCAAATTTGCCAGGTGAGAACAGAACTCTACTCTTTTCTTCAGGAATGTCTGGAACTAAAAGTCCTGTAGGCTCGGTGAAGAATGTGACCGTGTCGGCTTCTTTCTCTCCGCCCCGCCTTAACACTGGTGCAGTGACCAGTCCTCCCTCTGGGTAAGGCCTCCACACTCCACACCAGATGAAAAAAGGCATTCATAAGTTTATTATAATAATAATTTCCCTTAATTTTTTCTTTCTTTCTTTCTTTTTTTTTTTTTTAAACCCCAGAGTTAACACCAAACCTAAAGGCGTGGTTGCTCCGAGTTCACTGAAGAGCACGACGTATGGAGGAGGGATGAGTAAAAAGAAGGCCTACACTACTAACAGCTTTAATTCACGGTAGCGTAAAATGATGATTAGAGAAAAATAATCAACTTTAGGCACGCTGCCTCCTCACGCCACTCTGTTGTTGATTATCTTTCTATAGCAACACTGTGATTTAACTAGAAATTGCGAAGCAGTGTTTAATCATGTACATCTGCACTAGCTATTTCATTGTGTCACCTGTCTGCGAAGCAGTTGAGTCATTTGGTTTTTACGAGCAGAAATAAAATAAAATATTACATTTTCAATAAACCGACCCAACACGTCTACATACTCAAATTCCAGTAATTAAAATATTACAATGCAGCTAAGGACATATTATCATAAACAGAATGAGCACGTTCTGAGTCACGTTAAAGACTCGTTCAAAAAGATTGAATCGTTCATGAACAACCCATCACTAATTTATCGAGCTTTTCGCGCCCACAGAGGCAGACGGCGTTTTTGGTTTGCTGCAGGTGGATAATTTAAGTTTGGCTTGTTATTTCATAAATATGAACAGGCCTCAAACAGACGTTGAGTATTTTATTTGAAAACAACCTTCACCTTTTTCTGAATTCAAAATGTTTTTTCTGAGTAGCTTAGTTTTCTCTGTAGCAGTCCATTGATTTCATAAATGCAACACATTAAAGTTTATATAGTTCGCATTGAAGTACACGCAGTGTTATCTTCATTTTGGATGTCAAAATGGTTTTGTTGCTCCCTGTGTTTACTTCTCTGTGGGAAACGACTCCAAATGTCTCTTAAGTGTTTAAGGCTGCCGACCCCTGGCGTAAACCGTGCATGGGAATTTAACCAAACCTTCAGAGAGCCTTTAATAGGAGGAATTTTTATTGTTGTAGTACATTCCAAGGGCAGGTGACACACATCTTCTTTAAAAGAGTTTATTTTAAGACTCTCAGTCTCTTTATTCAGATGTAACAGGAAATATGCAATACACAAGATTAAATAAGAATTATAAATAAAAGTTTCTGATGAATTCTGCAGGCAAAAGTTCAGTATTCGGTGTGACCTCCATTCATCTGGTTATCTAATATACAGTATCATGCCAGGGTTCCTTCAGCTCTTCTTCTTTAGACTGACTTTTATTTCCAGGTAACCTCATACTGCCTCTGTGATATTCAAGCTCGGACTCTGCAGAGGTCAGTCCATGACTCTTAGTGTTGTTGTTTTTTTTTTTTTCCCTGTCCGGATATAATTTCGCTGCATTAGCAGTGTGCTTGGGATCGTTGTCATGCTGAAAAATAAAACCGTTCCAGTTCCTCAGACGCTTCACAGAAGGAATGACCTGATGAATTAAAACCTGTCTGTACTTATTGGAAGCGCTCGTTCTCCCACCACTCTCCCACTCTTCTTCTCACAATAAACCTGAAGACTTCATCTTCTCTCTCCATTATACTTTTTTTTTTTTTCTTGTTCATTCCAGTCTTTGTGACCTTTTGCATATCCCGTTCCCCTTCCGTTTCAAGCGGTTTCTTGGCTGCTGCTCATCTACAAACACCATTTCTCATCAAGCTTCATCAGACTGTCAGAGGCACCCAGATAAAGCTGCCAGATGCTCGTCTTGATAAGTACTCGCTCGAGGCGTTTTAGGATTTGTTTAGGTGTTTCAGAGAAGCGATTTCGAGATGCATCTCATCTGATTGTGACAGCTGTCCTGGTGGTCCACTCCTAGTTTTGTCCTTGACCCTCCCAGATTCTTCAGATTTTTTATAGCAGCTGGAATCCCACATCTCGAGTATCCAGTCTGTTTGCTGACTTTCGTTTTTAAGAGTGGCCTCGCTGATGCGAAATTACGAGTTTATTCCTGTCGAGTGCTGTAACCTTTGGCGATTTTCATTTGAACGATTAGCTTAAACCTTGGTCTTATATGGTAGCAAGCTTTCAAAGACGAAAAGTTGTACAAGATGTGCAGGTAAAGCTCAGTATAAAAACAACAAGGATTAAGACCTTAACCGGGATCCATTCATTCAGAATGAAAAAGTTGCTCAATCGATCAATCATGAGAAGCTTTTCCAGACGTTTGTCTTTAGTTAAACCTGAGGCAGTAAATCTGACTTCGTCTGGCCAGGAGCGTCCGAGACACGTAATACTCGTCACTTTAGCCTAGAGAAGCTGTTTTTTAACACGGTGTACATATCGCCATGTTACGAGCGGCGTTCAAGTCAAACCGAGACGTGCGATGAGATTTCTGGTGAATGACTGACTGATTTGGGCGGTTAAAGGATTTCCTGACGTGAATCAGACAGGAAAGTCCGGTCATGGCTCTGATGTACTTAAAAAAAAAATAACTTTCTACCTTGATGGTATTAGTGTATCAGGGGATTATGTAGAGAAATAAAGGGAGTTTTTTACTCTCAAAACTGTTCTGTTATTCTGCCTAATCAAAAGTCCAGCTTTGACTTGAACGCCCCTCGTATATCTAATGTTTATAACGTGTGTTCTGATGTCATTTATCATGTTATCATTATTATTATATCATCCTATCGCCCAGCCGTAGAGCGGCATCATAACACTTTTCAGGAAACATCACGGAGAAACTGAATTTAATGAAATGCACCAGGAATAATAATAGCCCTCGTGTTTTTGTGCTTCATATCTAATTTCTGAGTTATTCTGCATTAAAAAATCACCAAAGACGCGTCAGCAGAAACGATCCATCCGCTCGACATCCTGACTGGAAGGACGAAATTAGAAGATTGATTGTTTCAGCCCTCGAGACGCTCAGCCGTGAATGTCAATGGCGGTGAAAAAGTGCTGCCTTTGTTTGTTTGTTTTTTTTTGGTGCCGGACAAAGAGACTGTTTTCCTGACCCTTTCTCTCTTTCTCTTAGGAACGAGGTGAAAAATGACAACGACATGGACTATTCCACGCAGGGAACCAAGTTCTGCCATGAATGTGGGACCAAGTACCCGGTGGACTGGGCAAAATTCTGTTGTGAATGTGGTGTGAAGAGGATGTGCATTTAAAGAGAGAGAGAGAGAGAGAGAGTGTGTGTGAAAGAGAGAGAGAGAGTGTGTGAAAGAGAGAGAGAGAGTGTGTGAAAGAGAGAGAGAGAGAGAGTGTGTGAAAGAGAGAGAGAGAGAGAGTGTGTGAAAGAGAGCGAGAGTGTGTGAAAGAGAGCGAGAGAGAGTGTGTGAAAGAGCGAGAGAGAGAGTGTGTGAAAGAGAGAGAGAGAGAGAGTGTGTGAAAGAGAGAGAGAGTGAGAGTGTGTGAAAGAGAGAGAGAGTGAGAGTGTGTGAAAGAGAGAGAGAGTGAGAGTGTGTGAAAGAGAGTGAGAGTGTGTGAAAGAGAGTGAGAGTGTGTGAAAGAGAGTGAGAGTGTGTGAAAGAGAGTGAGAGTGTGTGAAAGAGAGTGAGAGTGTGTGAAAGAGAGAGAGAGAGTGTGTGAAAGAGAGAGAGAGAGTGAGAGTGTGTGAAAGAGAGAGAGAGAGAGTGTGTGAAAGAGAGAGAGAGAGTGTGTGAAAGAGAGCGAGAGAGAGAGAGAGGGGTGTCTTTTAATGCTGAATTTTCCTCTTTTTTTTTTCCAACCGTCACACTCGTGCCCATGAACTGCCGTCCTTCTGTGTTTATTTATTTGCTTTTTGCCTTGTTTTATTTCACTTGTGTTTATTATCGAAGTGCAATATTATCAACTACTGATCCCTTCTTCTTTTTCTGTTAAATCAGAAATTCCCCCCAGCGTAGAATTTATTTCACAAATTGAATTGTGTGTTTTCGAATTATAATTCCAGATGTCGCACCTTCATTTCAAAGCTGGAACGATCAGACAGAGGATTGTAAAAAGAATTCTGTATATTTTTAAATTATGGGTTTGCATTTAGAAATTAATTTAGAATTTTGCATTTAGAAATTCACGGTTGTCATTGTGTAATTTTTTGCGTTTTGTTTTTTTATAAAGTTTTTAATGCTTTTTTTTTTTATTACATTTTTTTTTTATCAACATTTCATGCATGCAAAGTGTAAAACCACCAGATTTAGAACCCCGTCTGCAGCTTAAACACGATTGGTCCGCAAACATATTCAGAAGATACCGCTTCAAAACCTCAGCCTGGGGAAAAAAAACTAAACCGCCAAATATTCAGACTTCACTCTGTGATCACCTGACCGAAATCGTATGAAGAAAACAGCTGTAAGGTCTCTGTAATCCCGTGTCATCCTGAGCTCCCCGAAGCTGAAGCTCCATGTACAGTATGAGCCCCGCGCGACTCATTTAGCCCTTTGTGCCGTTCTAGCCGAACACTACGGCGATGTAATGCTTATAAACGGTGTGTATCGTTTCAGTAAGACGACGTGGGGACGTGTGGACGCTCACACCAGATTTGTCCCTGTATATGCAGAATAAACATTCATGAGAGTGAAATGTGGATTTTTGTTTGCTTATTTTTACATTTTGCTTATTATTTTTTTTTTTTAACTGTCTGTCTTTACAAGGAAACCAGCATGCGTACGCGTCGTGGACTATTAGAGTTTGCAAGTAGAAATAGTTAAAAGATTGAAGCTAAAAATAATCTGATGAGCTTTTATGTAACCAGTGATATTATTTCAGGTTCAAGCACACTTAAAGATATCTCTCAAAATTAAGTACACCCCTCTTATTTCACATTTTATTATATGTTCTCAAGGGACATTACTATAGAAATGAAAGTTGGATATTCAGTACTGTGCAAAAGTCTTAGGCGCCATATTATCTGTAGTACAATTATTATGTCTGCATTATTATGTACGAGACCAGTCCCTACAAAGATACACTAAAATGAATGAATAAATAACATTACAGGAGAATATTTGCTTGCCTGTAAAGAAAGTGACCTATTACATGACAGACCAGTTTTCAGTTGGGGGAAAAAAAAACAAAACAATAATGTCGACTCCTGTGTTTTGCATGTAAAAAGAAAGGAGCGAGTGTGACGAAGTTACCAAAAGAACTCATATTCTCCAGCATGCTCAGTAAAACCTAACAGCTGTTTTATTTACAGTACTGTGCAAATGTCTTGGGAACTATGGCGTTATATTCCTGCCACAATTCTGAGCGCGCGGTTCGACATTTTGAGAGCAGACAAAGCGCTCTATGCGCGTGCAGTGTCTCCACTACGCGCTCAACAGCTCAATTCTGCGCGTGCAGTGTCTTCCCTGCTCGCTCAACATGTTCTCCGCGTGCAGTCGAGCGCACGCGGAGAACATGTTGAGCGAGCAGGGAGACACCGCACGCGCATAGAGCGCTTTGTCTGCTCTCAAAATGTCGAACCGCGCGCTCAGAATTGTGGCAAGAATATAACGCCATAGGGAACATCCAAACAAAAGCCATACTGTATGTAATGATGCTTTTGAAAACATTTCTACATTAAAAGAAACTTGTATATAAAGCACTAAGTAATAGCATAAACAATAAACAGTCAATATTTGTTATGGAAACTCTTTGCTTGAACATGCTGGAGAAAATGAGTTCTTTTGGTAACTTCGTCACACTCGAAGTCTGTCATGTAATATGTCACTTAATAAGGGGTGTGTTCAGTTTTGTGAGTGAATGTACATGTCTGTGTGTCTCTCTGTCTCACTTATTAACACACAGAAATCACATTCTGTAAGGTCGAGTATCTGACGCCTTGTTTACACTAAGTTGTACTTCTTTGGTGCTCAGACAAATACACTCCCTGTTCGGTAATCGGAGAGAGAATCACAGATGAGAAATGGAAAAAGTCGATCAGATAAAGATGAAGTTTTGTCTTAAAACGACTCCGGCGTGTTAAAATTCACTTCTACCACGTCAGCGCTGTTATTTCAGCCAAAGTGAAAATATGAACTAATCCCAGTAAAAATATTCACTTTATCTTTTCTAATTAATATCTATTGGTGCAGGTGTTTGTTTACATTGAGACAGTAGCGCATTAGTAGCTTATTTTAACATAGATTATTAAATCCCACACATAACTGTTCATAACATCACTTTTACTCCACATGTAGATTCACTGATGGTGCAGATTAAACTTCAGGCAGAGATCTGAGGACTGCAGGAGATTCAGTAAATTTTGTCTAGACAATTTTGTGTGATGCTGTAACAATCTGGCTAAACAGACAGAGAAATGTTTCTGAGACTGGTTTCTGGTCCTCCAATGTATGAAACGTAAAGATATTGAGAGAGCGAGTTCTGATCAACGTTCAGATGAAACCTTTCCTGACATGAGGTTTCCACCCTGCGTGGTTTATTCCTCTTATACTTTTTATTTATTTATTTTTTTTATGTATAGCTACATTTAATGTTGTAGAATATCATCAACAAATGTGAACTGTAGAAGATTATTACAGAAACGGTTTTAGCAGGGTGGATAATATTTCAAAATATTTGTTTATACTGTATTTTAAACACTGGTGAAACGCATTCATTTGGAAAATATTATTAAGAATAGTGAGGGCTACTAAAGAGTGGGAATAATTTGACCCCGCCTCCAGGCCACACCCATTTACCTGAATATTTTCTTACAGACTCTACAGTGACTCTGAATTAGCTCTTAGAAGAGATGTAAAAATGGAGGAACACATTGTGATTCTTGTGTGTGGCACTTCATGTGTCGACACGGATGCCAAAATCCTTTTTTTTTTTTTTTTCCAATTTTTGTTTGTATTTGGGGTGGAATAGATGGTGTTGCAGTTCCCCATTAATCCTACAGTATTCACACATTAAAACGTTTTTAAAACGTGTCTATAACAAGCATGACAAGTATGGGAAAACTGTGAGCCTGTATTTTTGTTGTCTCGGTGGCATGGAGCGTGCGCTATCCGCCCTTTCTTTTTTCGCATACGTGAGCTCAAAGACTCCAGTGATTGACGGCTGAAGAGGAATGCGTGTGCCCCTCCCACACTTGTGCGGCACCGTCGGAATGAACGATCTCCTGGCGACAGATTGAAACCTTTTCTTTCTTTTTTTTTTTTTTGGTCACAGTCAAAGCAACCGATGCTGATTCTGATTTTAACAGGCCAAGAGGGAAGAAAGGGGACATTTTATATAAAAAAATATATTTATTCACAGAGAAGAAGCATAAAACGAAATAAAGATCGTAGACAGTGACGAGTCCGAACAAATTTGTTTTACCTACAAACTAAGCCGGGAGTGTTCTTGACGTCCACCGAAGTGCATCTCCGTAACTTGAAAAGTGAGCCGGAAATCCATCGCTTCAGTGCGTTAAAATCACCGAAAGGCGTCGAACCGTCGACCCGATTCTCAGCAGCTGGTCCGTAAAACACGTCAGCCTGTTGCAAGGTTCATAATGCGTCCTGCACTCGGCTGATTTTTTGCTCTCCGAGCAGCGGGCGTGCCGGTTCGCTCGCTACTTCATTGTATGTTTGAGTCCTTTCATACGCAAGGTGCAGTGCAAAGCCTGGGAAGGAAGCCATGCTTTGATTTTTATTGTTATTACTGTTTATAGATGGCAAAGTGTCTTTCACTCGGCGATCCTCGTGCCCCACGCTGCTTATCTAGCCGAGTTGTATTGTTCGTACGCTTTCTGTATCGTCATCAGCAAACGTTTCAGTCGGCAGAACTTCTTCTGTAAGGTTTGCTTTTCCGTCTTCCTCGTATCCAGCTTGGTGTGAGAACACAAACATATGAATTAATAATAAGAAGAATGATCAAATATAAGGAATAAAAACAGATTAAAGTACTATATGTCAGTACCGGGTGTGTGGGACAGGGACATCCCAGAGACGCATTAATGTCCCTCACGAGGTTCGGGAGTTCAGTCCCCAATTTACCGTCTATGTCCTTCGGCAAACGGGTGCAGACCACGGCGCTGATCCGGTTGATTGGCGATAACTGCATCGAAAAGAGGATTGGAACGTTAGGAGGAGGGTATACCGTATATTCTCTAGAACAGCGGCTCTGAACGTGCTGCAGGGTTACAACAATGCGCTCGTTTTAATACACACTGCCTGGACAAAATTTTAAAAAAGTCCAAGATTTCATCAGTGAATGAGTCCTGGAATATGGAGTGAAAGCTGAATAGATGTGATGTGCTGGTGATTCAGGACATTCAGGTGGTCATGTGACTTCATTTTATCTCCACATGACGTTGCTGAGTCTCGACCTGAGCGACTGAAGCGACCCCAGATCATAACACTGTCTCCAGAGGCTTGTACAGTGGACACTATGCATGATGGGAGCATCGCTTCATGCGCTTCCCTTCTCACCCTGACACGCCCATCACTCTGGAACAGACTCAGTCTGGACTCATCAGGTCACATGACCTTTTTCTAATCGCTCCAAAGTCCAGTCTTTATTCCTTTTCCTGATGAGTCTCACTAACGAGTGGTTTAAGGACACACAGCTGTTTAGTCCCGATCCTGTGAGTTATTGTCATGTCGTATGTGAGAACGTTCTTACTTTCACTATTAAACAAAGCTCTGATTTCTACTGGCAGTTTTTTCCCCCCATGCATCTTTACTCGGCATTGAAGGGAACTCCACTGATGATTTAATTTCTTCCGAAGTTGAAGGTTCAGCAAAGTTCTTACAGGTTTTAATTGTGTGTTAAAGGGTTCTTAACCCAGTTCCAGTCATTTCAAATCTCCTTAATTCTTCTCGGTACTTGATGCAGACCTGACCCTTGACCCAGATCTGACCCTTGTGATGTGCTGACAACTTTAGATTGATTTTGTATCGCAAAAACATAATTTTAAAATCATACGAGAATTTCCAAAAGAATCCAGTCCAAATCCAAATTTCTGAGCCACTTTCTGACACTAGGGGGCAGCAGAAATCATTTTTATTCTTTACAAAAAAAAAACATACAATAAGTGTTTGGGCTTTTCCAAGTCATATAAAACACAATTACATTTTGTGAATGTTATAAGGTCACGCAGGTGGCAGTCATTCTCTAATGATGCCAGCGGGAAAAACAATTCTTATATAAGAACCGACGTCATACGCTCAGCTTTCTGGACTTTCTGAATCATTTCAGTCTTTCAGAATTTCCAGTGTAATTCACTGGGAATGATGCGAACCATATGAGGACTTATTGGGTTGTTTCTTCTTTTAAAGTTTCCACATATATGTTTTTTTTTTTTTTTTTTTTTTAACATTAGGACATACTACGCTGAGAACTCAAACAGGTGTCATGTGGCATCGTGTACAGTAACATGATAAGTGATATATGATCGTGTGAGAATAAAATCGGCGTCATGAGAGACGCCTGTCTAAACTGATTGGAGTTGATGTTATTTCTCCGTCAGGATCGTTTCTTAAGGCAGTAGGTTAGAGGTTTCGCTTTGCAGCTATTGTCAAGTTCCTCGAGTGTCATGTGCATCATAGTTGTAAACCACGTGACACTTACATGCTGCAACACAAGTTTTCTTTCGCAGGACTCCACCTCTCTCTGAATACTCAAGTTCTGAAAGGAGAAAAGAGCACTCTTAGTTTTGAAAGCATTCTTCCGCATGCTGTAATAAAGGAAAGGATTTCGTCTCTCTCGAGCATCACTTACAATGTGCTCCAGCTGGTGCTGAATGATATACTCATAATCCCGAGAGATCTCCTCTTTAGTCTTGGTGCTTACGCAGGAGAGGACGAGAGGTAGAAAGAGAAACACCGAAACAGAAGTGCCAAGAAGATGCTAGAAATCAAATTGAAAAAAAAATAAAAATACAAAATCAGTCAGTCCGGGTTTCAGATCTAATTCAACCCTCTGTAATGATAACGGTACTGAGCTGCACTTTTCCTCAACGCCGCGCCGTCTGTGTTTTTAATTAAAGAAGCTCATTAAAATACCATTCTTAAGGGTTAATTATCTACATTATTGATCATTTGATTCGGGCTAATTTGTTACATATCCCAGGGAACATATATTATACAAAAATAAAGACTTTATTCATCTAACTTTATAAAGACGTACGCTAGTCTGTGATAAGGAAAGGTGAGGTTGGTACCGCACTCTTTTTTTTATATATTTTTTTCCCATAAGACTGAACATGCGCTTCCCAATCCTGGTTTTAAAGAAACCCCTGTTATGATACACGCGCACACACACACACACACCAGCCTTAGAAACTTTAACAAGATTTGTCAGTTAAGCTTATGTCCCGGATCAAAGCAAAAACACTGAAATATGCACGACATGACAAACAGACGGTTCTCCACTGCCAGTGTCGGGAACCTCTCAGAAATAACAGCATCAAACTGTACTTATTCCTCATCGCTCTATGATTAAATTATATGTTTAATGTAAAAGATGGTAAAGCACCCGACTGGACCGTTATGTACAATAAAAAAAATAAAAAAAACAAGTGATATGCACTCATACTTTTCTTTGAATATTCGGTCCATTTTTTTTGCATTCCGCATTCATCTTTTTTTTTGGGGGGGGGGGTACATAAATATATATATAAATGGAACAAATGAGCTCTGACTCCTTTTCAATGCGATTTCTCATGATGTCAGTTTTTAATGAACCACATCACGTCCTGGTACAGCAGTCCTGAAAAGGGAAAGCAGCTGCAAATTACCTTTTGATGTTCATGATGTAAATGAACACAAAACGAAACTGCACTGGAGGCTCTCACACAATAACAAAACAAACTCGTGCATTGTGCCTGAATCCAGAGCTTATTAAGTACTTGATAAAGAGAAAAAAAAACAAACAAACATGTATACGTGACTTTATGTTATAACAATAATGCACAGGAACTATTACTCTCTCACTCTTTCTCTTATCCTGTTCAGGGTCGCGGGAAGCTTGGAGCCCATCCCAGGGGAGTTGGAGCACAAGGTGGACCTTCACTCACACACACTCGTTTACAATTTAGAAAGGCCAATAAGCTTCCCCAGCGTGTCTTTGGACTGAAGGAGGAAACCAGAGTACCCGGAGGAAACCCAGCAGACACGGGGAGGACGTACAAACTTCACACACACGCAGAGCCGAGGCGGGAATCGAACCCTCGAACCTGAAGGTGAGAAGCCACAGTAGAGCTTATTTTAAAGTTCATACTGTACACTCTGTTCTCACTGAGTCACCAAAAGTAAGTACCACCTCATAACCAAAAGTAAAAGGGGTGTGGTCAGGCCTGACCCAGCTCGTGCACAGAGTCGAGGCAAAAATCCAGGATGGCAACTCGCTGTGTTTCAGGCTGGAGAAAAGTGCCAAAAAATGTTGCCATGGGTTCGCTTTTTAGGAGGAGTTGGATCAAATCCAGCTCCACCCAACAAACTACTAGTTCGGCATCTCCATCAACACCACCTGAGTAGGAAAAACTCATAAAAAAATAAATATAAAAAAAAAGTTAACCCGTACTTGGAGAACCTCTAGAGATTGTACAGTTGATTTTGTCACGTGTTTGATTTGTGGTCAGAACTCGATGTTTGCGGTTTATCACATAGTAAACATAGTTTGGTTGCCAGTGACAAAGTAAATATTGTTGGGAATCAAGTGATAACCTGATCGAGGAGATCTCATGCAGTCCGAATCATGCTTTCGAGGAATAAAGCAGCACGAACTGATACTATTGTGAACAACTAATAGTTCCTTTTTTTAATGGACCTGCTGTAACAGAAGTTGCGGCTGCGTTTACGACTTAATTACGTTTGAGTGACGAGGTGGCCTTTGGTATGAAGCAGGAGCTGGTTTGTTTATTGTCTGGAGTTTTCCATAAATTACTGAATCTATATGCTGCTTCAGACCATGAATTAATAAACTGTGGAATTTAGAAGCTGTTTCAGACCAAGGATGAAGAAATGGTGGATTATGGAAGCTGTTTCAGACCAAGGATGACCAAATGATGGACTCTAGAAGCTGTTTCAGACCAAGGATGACCAAATGATGGACTCTAGAAGCTGTTTCAGACCATGGATGAAGAAATGATGGAATCTAGAAGCTGTATCAGTTCACAAATGAATGAATGATGGACTTTAGAAGCTGTTCTAGACCATGGGTGAATAAATGATGGAATCTAGAAGCTGCTTCAAACCACAAATGAACTCATTATGCAATCTAGAAGCTCCTACGGACCATGAATGAATTCATTATGGAGTTTAGAAAAAGCTTCAGACCACAGATGAACAAATGATGGACTCTAGAAACTGCACATGCACTTTAATAGGACTGCGTGTGGTCTGGTTAAATAGGAACTTCTGTGTGTGTGTGTGTGTGTGTGTGTGTGTGTGTGTGTGTGTGTGTGTGTGTGTGCAGTCTACAGTAACTCATGTCTAAAACTGGATGTGCTGGAGTTTAGCGAGGGCAGATGATTAGATGAAATGTTACATTACAGGATGTGTAACATCCTGTCTTTTGTTTCCACAATGAATGCACAGTTCCTTGTTTTGTTATTATTATTGTGTTTATATATACACACATTATTTTTAGTTCTTATCTCCAGGATCGTTGTAAGAGGCTTTTCCTTGGTGCCGCACGCGCCGCGCTGATTCGCTTTCGATATGACTTTCCCTTCTTGTAAACCTTCTTTCCTTTTGACTGTAACAATTAGAGATAAGTCACCGGGATTTCCCCGGAATCGTGGTATAAATAGGCGCCGACCTGTCCCCGTTCCCTTCCGCGCGCGCACACTGAACGCCCTGGAACGGAGAGACGCACAGGCGCGGAGACGCAGCGCGGCGGCACAGGTAAGACCGGCGCGTTACTCACTGCCACGCCGCTGCTTGTTCATTTTAGTTTTTATTTATTTTATTTATTTTAAAAGATGAAATTAAATGAATAATAATAATAATAATAATAATAATAATAATAATAATAATAATCCCTTACCATTTGTCATTTTTGGTCCATGTTCACACGCCTGAATGATTCGTCCTCTTCAACTGGACAATCCAAACCCCTACATGCGGGCTACATTTTCCTACATTGTCCTTTTGTTTTTCGGGACCCAGTCTCTCCCCGTCCGCGGCTCTGTGGCGCAGCTCGCTCTCTCTCGGCTCGCTTTTAGTTGCGCGTAATCGCAGAGTCGCGCATTTCGGCGCTGTTATGAAGTTTCCGCCCCTACAGCGTTGCCAGGTGCTGCTGGTGAAAATAAAAGTGGTTCCCAAAAAAGTGTCGGATTTCAGTCCGAACTGTCGTGATTTCATAATATAACTTCAACCAAAAAAAAAAAAAAAACATTTAAAAAAGGATCAGATGCCGCGTCCAAAAGGGAAGTGCCAAAATAATTACGCAAGCGCAGGTGATCTGCTGCGCGCGTCTGGACGCACCAACCTGTGCCACATGTCTCACTGCTCCTTCCTGAGGACTGATTTTTTTTTTCCTTCATTTTTTTATATAATTTACCCATCATGCATTGATGATTAGGCTTGTTCCAAATCATATGCTCCCTAGCCTAAAGCCTATATAGTGCACTATTTTCAGCTGTCACGTTTAATTGGCTACTGTACAGAACAGCCTGCCCATAACCATCACGCAGTCAAACGCACGGAGCAGATCAGAATAAAACTCTTTAAGTAGAGAAAACATTAGAGAGCATCAGGCAAAAACATACAACATACACACTCCCCCCCCCCCCCCCCTTCCCGCCCTCCACTGATCCATGATCGTTCACCTGGCAAAAAAAAAAAAAGAGAAAGAAAAAACTTCCCTTCTTTTTTTCCTTTCGTTTTCTCTTTATGACGCGTATTACCGGCATCCTGCTCACTGAACTGAACCGACTCTTTCGAACAAACCCTGAGCTCTGAGTGAGAGTCGTTTGGTTGGGTTGATTCACTGCCCAGGGCGTTCTGCAGGGGAAAAAATTTAAAATTCCCTGTGACTAAGTGCTCCTGCTGTCATTTTGTCTAATATTTATAGCTTAAATAGAATCTCTTATTTTATCTGTCTTTATTAAAGTCTCGCCAAGAACACAAGATCATTAGATCCATGATAACACAAAAGTTCATTTTATGTAATATAATAAATCTGCTCATGTATTTTACCCTCAAGTCAACAGTACAAGTGACTCCTTTAATGTGTTCAGATTTATTAAACCAAATTCAAACGAAACTCCTGATCCATGCTTAGTTTTTTGTAAATATGCACACACATTTATATTTTTATCAGATAAAAGGTTCAAAAATACAGCTGCATGCCCTTTTATGTCCACAGTGTCAAGTTCAAATATGTCAATAGATCTTCAAAATGTCACTCAGACAAAACTTTAGATTAAGATTTCACGTGAGAATAAAGGCACCTCAAGGTTCTGGGTTCGATTCCCGGCCAGGCTGGATTCCCGCCTCTGTGTGCATGGAGTTTGCATGTTCTCCCCATGCTTGGTGGGTTTCCTCTGGGTACTCTGGTTTCCTCCCACAGTCCAAAGACCTGCAGATTAGGCTAATTGGTGTTCTCAAATTGCCTGTGTTGAGTGTGTGTGTGTGTGTGTGTGTGTGTGTGTGTGTGTGTGTGTGTGTGTGTGTGTGTGTGTGTGTGTGTGTGTGTGACCTGCGATGGTTTGGCACTCTGTCCAGGTGTACCCTACCTCGTGCCCTAAGTTTTCTCAGATAGGCTCCAGGGCCCCCATGACCCTGAATATAGGATAAAGCGATATAGAAGAAAAGTGAGTGAGTGAAAAAAACATGAACCTAAATAAGTGTATTATTCTAAAATGCAAAATTGGTAAAATATTGCAACAGCAATTTGACATTTTAACATAGTTACAGACACAACCAATTTTCCCCCAAATCAGAATGCTTTAATTTAAGCAACGATTTTTACAGGTCATATGCTTCTAGAAGTTTACACCAATTTTAGTACCAATACTCATAAAGAAATATGAATAATTAGCATTTGTTTGAAGTGAGACAGTATAACACTGAGAAATGGCCATTTTGGGGTTTATATAAAATCATTTCTCCAAAACTGCTGAAGATGAAGTTGAAAATTTTTAGGGAAGCAAGATTGGTCACTTGCACGTTGCATAAACTTCAGAAGTAGCTTCTTTAGTGCACACATTTTCTAGATTATAAGTATTACATAAAAAAAAAATTACTGATTACAATTCCTACTACTATTACTAGGTGGCACAGTGTCTCAGTGGTTAGCACTGTCGTTCCGCACCTCCAGGGTCCGTGTTCAGTTCCCGCCTCTGTGCATGGAATTTCCATGTTCTCTCAGTGCTTGCCGGATTCTCCGGTTTCCTCCCAATGACATGCATGTTAGGCTAATTGGCGTTCCCAGATTTTGCTTGTAGTGTGTTAATGAGAGTGTGTGTGAGTGTGAGTGTGAGTGTGTGTGTGTGTGTGTGTGTGTGTGTGTGTGTGTGTGTGTGTGTGTGTATGCCCTGCGATGGATTGGAACCCCAGCGTGTACCTCATCTCCTGTACACAAACTCAAGCTTTATAGACAATGAGTGAGTGAGAGTAAAGTCTCGCCAAGACCACACTTACAGATGAAAATCATTCGATCCATAATAACACAATAAGTTCATTTTCTGAGACTGTAAAGGTAAATTTAATTTCTGTAAATGCAAGTTGTCTCCTTGCACCTTCAGGGTCCAGGTTCGATTCTGGTACTCCGGTTTCCTCCTACGGACAAACATGTTATTAACTGTCTGTCACAAATTGGCCTCAGTGTATGAATAAATAATTGGGCTGGCAACCCGACCTCTTAAGTAACTTCCACAGAAACGACAGATTTATCTCCAGGGTGGGGGAGTATCTGTCTACCGATGTACCGGATGGCACGTGGTCGGCCAAAATACTACTATTAATAATATGACTGCTTTAACTCCTACTACTGACTACTATTACGAATCCTATTTCTACTATGATAGTATGATGGTGATAGTAACAATACTAACACTATAAAATATAAAATGATCCTACTATCCTAATATCCCATAATACGCACAAGAAATGCGTTTACTCCACACCTGTAACATCTACAGTCGGTGAAAAGCACGCACACGTGACTGCTCAGAGAGTGAGTGAATAAACAAGAGCCAGAATGATTCATGTTTTTTTCTTTTTTTTTCTTTTGCATGTTACTGATACAACACCATAAAACTCTGATTGCCCCACCAACTGCATGTCAAAGGTTCCGGACTCTACTGGTGCTACTGTTGCTCTTGGCAGAAACTCGACAGCGTAAAAACTCGCTTTCTATTCCCAAAAGCTTGAAAAATGTTTAGTTGTTTTCTTTTGCTAATTTCTAGAAAACTTACTGTATTGGCCTATTAACACGCAAGATCAGCTAATGTGGAGAAAACTAGAAATGTTCATTGACCACTAGACTCTGAAAATTCTCACAACCTTTAAAATGATAAAAATAATAATATAAAAAATTATAACAAAAATAATAAATGATATATACGCACAGTTCATACAGGATTACCAGCACCCCTGATAACTACCATTATATCACCACTACTGTTACTATTATTACAACTATTACTAATAACACTATTACTACTACTGTACGTATGCTAATACTAATATTATTATGACTTCTATTACTACCACTAACAACATACAGTGCCTACAACTGCTGTTCCTCTTACTATACAGTAACTATTAACTATTATTATTATTATTACTTCTTATATTACTATAACTACTTTACCCCTACCACCGCTCCTATTCCTCCTCCCACTGCTATTACTACAACTATCAACTATTACCAATAGTATTATTAATAGTATTATTAAGACTAATATGATTACTATCACACCAGCTGATACTGCTTTTTTTTTTTTTAACTACTACTATTACTACTACACTTTATTTATATAGAAGTATGTAATAGGTCAAAAGTAGTAAATGATTAAAAGAAAAGATATGAAGGTTATTGAACATATAAAAACATATAAGTAGAAAAGTAAAGTAGAAAATAATAGTATTATAAAGTATTATACAGACTGTTGATGAAAAAGGGTTCATTCAAACAGTTAAGAGTTTAAACGTCCTTATTTCAAACTATTATAAGAAGACCAGGTGTGAGGTGCTATACTCTATAGAAAGCCTGAGAGTTCTCCAGTAGGGACAAAACAAAAGCGGTACTAGACCAAAGGTACTAGAGCTAACCTTGCTTTCTAAATAGTTTATACAGAGAGATTTACATGTGGGTAGAAATGTGTTAACCGTGTGTACAAAAGCCTTTTTTGTAATATAATAATAATAATAATAATAATAATAATAATAATAATAATAATAATAATAATAATAATAATAATAATAATAAAGCAGTACTGTCATTTTTTCATGAGTAATATATAAGCTATTTATATTACATACATTTTATATTACATGTCTTCCACATTATTCAACATATTCTCTCTTCTAATGTTCTTAAATGTTTTTTTGTAAACTTAAAAAAAAAAGCGACTTTTTGCTAAGCCTTTCTTTTGTCTCTCTCTCTCTCTCCCTCCACTTTATGAGGAACACCTGTACACCTGCTCGTTATAACGCAGTCAGACGTGTCGCAGCAGCGTAATGTACACCGTGTAATCATGCAAGTACATGTCACGCACTTGGGCACATGTTCACATCAAAGCATTCGAATGAGGAAATAATGTGAAATTTGTGTGTGGCGTGGATTATGATGCCGGTTTGAGCGATTTTAACACAAATCCAGCCTTACACAGTTTACACAGAAATCCACTCCTTGTCTAACGGGCTGCTTTGGTTGAGCCTGCTGGTTCACGCAGGTGGAACTTGATGTGTTCTTCTGCTGTTGCTGCTCATCCACCTCGAGGTTTAACATGTTCTGGGTTCTGTGATGCTTTTCTCCTCGGCATAGATATAAAGAGTGATTATTTGAGTTGCCATAACCTTCCTATCAGTTTGATCCAGAGTCTCCTCTGACCAACCCACCCAAAAAACTGAACTGTCCAGGTGTTTTATTTGTTTGTTTGTGTGTTTGTTTGTTTGTTTTTGCACCATGCTGGATTAAACTCTAGAGGTGATCGTGGGTTAAAATATATATAATACACTCGACAATAAAAGCTTTTCAGGATGTTTCAGTATAAGAACTAATATTTTGTTTCCTTAATGATAACGCAGTCTGATGCTCTCCAATACCTTTAAGCAAATGAAACTTGTTGCTAAAATAAACTGAATTATTTTCAGAACAAAGAGTCTTTTATATAATCATATCAAGGTTTTATCTCTTTCTGACAACAACAATAATTGTGGTTAAACATCCATCAATTAAAAATGTTCTCAGGGAGACTGTTGACATTTATTGTGCAGCCCTGACATTACAGCAAGAAGTCTGTAAATATTAATTATAGTAGTTATAAGTAAATCTACAGGATAAAAATTAGTTTTGCTCATAAAGCCTAAAATATGTGCTGTCTAGAGTCTTATATAGTGTTTATTTCACAGGTGTGACATCACATAAAAACTGTATGAACAAAACTAGACTGATTTATTTTTTAAGATTGACACACACACACACACACACACACACACACACACACACACACACACACACACACACACACACACACACACATGCACACACACGTGCATGCAAACATATCGACAACACTGGTAAAGATTGTTTTCTAAACCTCGAGGTGAATTTTGCCAGAAAACGGGCTGAGGGCAGAATATGAGGGATGCATTAAAACCTCCTCATACAGAAACCAGAGGAAGGCAATACGACACCGGACCCATACAATGTGACACTTAACAAATATGAAACGTTTCCTCAAGGACTCGAAACAAACAAGACTGCACTTGTCTCCAGGACTGATCATGATTCATTGGGAAAATATTTTCCCACATTTACCAAGACAGTGACATTTTTTTTATCATGCATCGGTTTGGGAGGATTAGTGGCTTGAAGAGAGAGAAATCACATTTTTTGCACATGTGACTCTCTGATTGGCTGGAGGGGTGGAGGTTTGATTAAACAACAAATATTTATATTCAGTATTTTAATACTGCATTAAACATAATAATAGATATTTTATTTTAGGATTTGATTAGAATCATTAAACTTCACACAAAGTGGAAAAAGTGTTTGTGACCTGAAAAAAAAAAAAGAAAGAAAATGAATCATAGTGATTGTTTCGTCTTAACAATAATAAGGCTGGTTAGAATAAGTTAATAATTATATAATTCATTTCAAAACAAATATCTTTTGAGAGATTTATTCTTAAACTTCCTATAACAATTAATATACAGAATATGTGAATGATGCTGCACAATTTGCATATTATTAATATTTTTATTAATGTTATTATTTTTTATTAATCTTTGGTCATAGAAACAACTGAAAACAACCATAAAAACATCGGATCATCTGTATTTGTACTATTCCTCTGCCTATATGACCCAGTTTCAAATGTTTTTCTCAGTCATGTTTGTATAGTTGGTTAAAATGAACTAAAATTCAGTTCATCATGTTGTCTATTTTGTGCTGAAAAAAGGACACGTCACTCTATATGGCACAATCCTCATATATGTTTATAAAAACAAACAAAAAAAAACAGGAAAACATATAGACAATAATTCAATGATTAAGATTTCATTCATGATCGTGTGATTCCTTTCTCACTCACAGGATGCTTACGTCCCTAATTACGTTTTCTCGTCTATTGTTTTTCGTCACTTGCCCGTGGGTTCGTGTGTCGACACTTCAGTGGTAAGACTGGTAGAAAAAGAGGCGCTTGTTAACAGATGAGGCAGGCGACTGCTTGGGGCCCCCGAGGTCAGCTGAGTGTCCCGGTTCCTTCATCATCGAATTCTGTGAGCAAGATTTACAACAATTTATACAGTTTATAGATAAGGCTTTCATGTTCAGTGTTGCTCTAATAATGGAATATATTCCCAGCCAGAGAAATCATCCTAACTGACCTCTAAATATTGTCTATTAGCACTGGAACTTGGCATAAAGAGAAAGCTGAACAAAAAATGGGACATTCTAATATAGCTGAATATACAGTATATCCTATATAGGGTGCGCAAACTTTTGCACATCGGGCTGAGTGTCTTTAGTAATTACTGAATTGATGCCTCGATTGTTTTGGAAATAAAACACTAAATATAAAGTATAAAATATTTATAGGACTTTTAGTCCTAAAAAAAAAATTATAATAAAAAAAGCATTAAAAAAAAGCAACCTAAGTTGATATTCGTAATAATGAAAGTAAAATCTGTGTGTATAACATTAACTTTTTCCATGTGTTTTTGGCACGTTTCCTCAGTGGGAATTTGGCCTTTTTTACAAACAGACACATTTTTTCCTTCTTGCTGAGAACTTGGCCTTTGCAGCCTCACACTCGTGAGATAGAGCTGAGATTCTACAGTCCTTTGTTGTTGTTGTTGTATTTTTTTTTCTTACACTAAGAAAGAATCTGGTCCAAGCACACAGATCAGGGTTGAGGTTTGAACTCCCGACCCTCTGGTCGATGCTCTTATTTTTCTATTTACAGTGAAATGAAATATGAGATTTATAGGACCAATAACAGATCTTGTGAAAATGATGAGGGAAAAGGGACACGTCCCCTTCAAAGGGAGTCAAGGAAGAAGGAAAGTGAAAGAGTGTTAGTGTTCTACTGTGAATCTTATTCTGGTTGTGCTTATTATTACTACTATTATTATTTTATTATTGTTTGTTAGAAGCACTGTAGACATTGAGAGATATGTATTGTAGTGTGTGTGTGTGTGTGTGTGTGTGTGCATATATAATATAATTTAAAGTTATAGTTAGTTTTAATAAAATTTTAAGAACCTTATCTTATAACTCAGTGTATAAACTATGAACTCATCACTACTAAAAAAATCTGTTCTTATAACTACTCATAGTTTATGAAACTCCCTATTAAAAATATTTTTTATGATATTATTTATTATTATTAGTCATTATTCCAACCACCTGGACATATTTTACATTTAACATCAATGTGCAAATCAATCACATTTATAGCAATTTGCTATAGAAATGATATAAAATAAAATAAGATGCTATTTGTCTTAATGCTGCTTATACTATAAATCCATCATTTTATTTAAGGTATAAAAATGTATACATTGTACATTATTATACATTTATATTGTATAACTATAAAAAGTTATACAATTTATATTATATATTATAAAATAGTGATAATAATGAAATTATTTTGTAATTCTATTGTGACCTTTTACCCTTACTTAAAAGTTATCTTGTAAATGTTGTACAAGTTATAAATATCGCTTGTTATTCTGAATCGTTTTTGCACTTAATTTCTTTTTCAAATATACTGTCTAGAGGGCTATAAAGAAGTTTTTTTTATCGGATTGAGTTTCATTCCCGCAGATGTATACCCGTGTGCTCGCTCTCAGATCCCGATGCCACCTTAAACCAGTATTTATTAAAGATATTAAAGATATTTATAGAGTAAACGCCCATGAACAATACTTGTGGTTACCGTGAATCATAAACGTGTGAGGTCTAAAGTTCCTCATAAAGTCATATCTAACATTACTTGATTCATAAGAAGCGTATCACTTCCTCGATTTAACATGAAGCCATTCAAACATCAGAAACATGCCAGATGAAAGGATTTTCAGTGTTTATTTATCGTGTTTATACTTTATCGTATATTTGTATTTTTTTAATAAATGTGCATGTTTTTTCCGTGTGAGTACATTCCTGTAAATCATACATGTACACAATCACAAAGTACACTTTCTTTCTTTCTTTCTTTCTTTCTTTCTTTCTTTTTTAATTTAAACTTAGTGGAAGTAGACAGACTTTAACAAAAAAAACAAAGAAAAATTTCCACATCCAAGAGCTTTATAATTTTATTCATATTATCTATTATTTAAATAAATAAAGTAATCATTTAGCTAAACATTGAAGCTTGAGAGTTTTTTTTTTTAAATTCCTAAACTTTTCATTTGAAGTCTAACTTTATTCTGATGCCTGAGGAAATTGTGTTTTTAGCCAGGCATTAAATTCTCCTTAAACCAAATCTGTCAAATAATTAAAAATAACAGCAGCAGCAGCAACAACAACAACAACAACAATAATAATAATAATAATAATAATAATAATAATAATAATAATAATAATACACAAGACTACACTAAAAAAAACATATGGTAAATAAGATCAACAAAAACTGCTAAATGAATTAAAGAAAGCCTAATAACATGATGCCAGAGGTAAAAGTTCTTGATCGGAGAGATAATGACAGTTGCTTATGAAGAACAAACACAACTGGACTTATTTGCAGATTAAATCTGTGTTCGTTGTCTGAGTCATGCATGATTATGTGAGTAATAGAAGGATTCGTTCTTCCGAAATGAACAAGCATGGTTTTGGTTTTGATTACGTTAATTCCTCAAGTCAAACTTGTTATACCATGGCATGAAGTCATCCATCAGCGGCCCATGTTCCCATGTTCCGGCTCTTTACCCTTCAGCAAATCAATAATAAAATTTCATGCACGTTTAGTAAAAAAAAAAATTCAGTGGTGCCAATCTCTAGAGGTGCACAAATGATCAATAGCACAGAATCTAAGCAACGTACGTGTAAACATGAGCAATAACAGAATTTAAACACAATTAATGACATAATGTGAGTAACGAAGGTACAGTAAAGGTGAAGTGTGGAAAATATGGAGCGAGTAAACAAAGAGTACATCACTGCATTTGTGACCCAACAATCAAATCAAAATAATTAAAAAAAAAAAAACAGCAAATAAGTCAACATAATGGTATCGAACAAATAAGAAAAATGTCACCGTCAATCCACGAAAAATGGCATCTTCAACACCTCCACCTCATCTCTACTAACTAAAGTGTCTCCACCTGGGCGTCCACTTAACCTCTGTATCTCTTGTTTAACCAGTTTCTCAAAACTTTTCATAGTCAAGGAAGTAAGAGTAACCGGCATGGAGTTATTAATCACAGGAACTCTGGTAGCATAGGTGAACTCTGCAGTGGGAGAGACTGATGATTAAAAATATGAGGAAAAACAACCCCATGTAAATGCACGGCGCAGGACGTTAAAGGTCACCTATTATGCAAAATATGTTTTATACACTCGCATGGTTTACACTCTAGTGTACATGTACAAACAAACAAACAAACAAACAAACAAACAAACAAACAAACAAACAGAAATGACATTTTTCTGTGGTCAGCCCCTAATGTGACCTCATAGATGTAGATCCAATTCCCTCAGCTTGTTGCTTAGCTTTGATGTTTTCCGGAGGGACTTGGACCAGCAGTAGCTCATTTACATAGAAACAGAAACACCGTATTTCCAAGAGGAATCTCAGAGGGTGTTCAAGAATGAATAATTAATTATCTGTGAGGTATTTCAGCTGGAGTGTTAACACACACACATACACACACACGCACACACACACACACACATACACACACATACACACACTTCCATGGGAGCTCTGTGTTAACTTGTTTAACACCTGGTCACTGACGTGACCCGGTCCAGGGCCTGCACCTTCCTTCCAGTGTTTAAAATACGTTTGAACAGAGTAAGTGCTTATCTTACTTACAGAGGTTTCCTTTATGATTCCTTTATGATTCCTTTATGATTTATAATATATTATTATTCAATCTATATGTTTTGATTAAATAATAATAGTTTTGTCTGTACTGTACGTCAGAACTCGCTTTCAATGATATCTTTATGACAGAATTTAATTAACTTTGGCAGTCCTTAGGATTTTGTTGAATTAAACCTGCACCAAAAACTTAAATCGTCTTAAATTGACAGAAATGACTGAATCTCCTGCAGTCCTCAGATCTCTGGCTGAAGTTTAATCTGCACCATCAGTGAATCTACATGTAGAATAAAAGTGATGTTATGAACAGTTATGTGTGGATTTAATAATCTACTTTAAAATAATCTACTAATGCGCGACTGTCTCAGTGTAAACAAACACCTGCAGCAATAGATATTAATTAGAGAAGATAAAGTGAATATTTTTACTGGGATTAGTTCATATTTTCACTTTGGCTGAAATAACAGCACTGAAGTGGTATAAGTGAATTTTAACACGCCGGAGTCGTTTTAAGACAAAACTTCATCTTTATCTGATCGACTTTTTCAAGACAGGCAGACATGTACGTGGGCTTTAAGTAGAAATTTTAAAAGTCTAATTTTAGTTTTAACTAAAAGTAGTTCTACAAACTCTTTAACCCCCAATGATGCATTAGAAGTACAGTAACACACCAGGTAAAGAATTGATCTTATTATGTAAAACCGGTTATAAATTTCAGGCAGATCTGATGTCACAAAAAACTGGACCGTGAGAACATACAACAACAACAACAACAACAACAACAATAATAATAATAACAATAATAATAATAATAATAATAATAATAATAATAATAATAATAATAATAAATGGGTAAATGGGTATAAAATAGGTATAAATAGGTATTTTTAAATAAATGAAGAAAATATTAGGCATAAAATTTTTCAGATAAACAGTAAATTCTATCTTGTAAGTTATAAAAACATAACATTAGCAATATAATGAAACATTCTAAACTGATTTACATGAAATGAAGATTAAAACAAATCCATTGTACATACATTTGCTGAAAAGCAAAAGAATTAATGTGAGTAAACTCTTACAGTAAAAGCTTAGAATATGAAATTCAATACTCATGTGAGTTGTGATTTTTCACCGCTGTGCACAGTATAAATACCTCAATCTAGTACAACAATGACGACCCCATTGAGAACCGTGGCTCCCCAGGATGAGGCATTGTGGGCGTAATACTAAACGTGCTGATGTTGTGGTTGCATTGTTTAAAATTCACAGATCTGCTTCTGTAACGTAGCCGTAAGCGTTATTCCTCTCATTCTTCTTCCACTTTTCTCTTTGAGTACATTCTAACGCTTTTAGACAACGTGGTGGTTTGGTGTTTACTCGGCCACTCGGTAAACTCGATCTAAATGTGATTTACTGACTGAGAGCAGGGCAAAAACTTCCCGCTCCCAGGATGGGGGTGTCGGATTTGTCAGCCTTCAGGTTAAATATGAAATGATATTTTTTTTCTATCACACACACGAGCTCCTTGTACAATAAAGAACCTACTGTATGTTGTTCTGATGGAGATTCGATGGACCTCACAGCGTATCAGCTTCCAAAATAATTTAAAAAGTAACTCCGCTTTTTAATTATATCCAGGCTGGCTTTTGCCATTGTAAGCATTTATGCAGCTGGGAGTCTTGTATCTACTTACACCTTGGAAAGATTAAGAGGGTCTTTTTTTTCATAAAGAGCACTGCTTGGAACAGTCTTTAGACAAAAACATCTATCTATCTATCTGGGATGTGACAGGGACCCCACTGTAAGTGCAGCCATCTTTATTTAATAAACAAACTAAAACTAAACTAAACAATGGATAAACTAAATCTAGGAACTAGCAAGTCATTAGCATTACCATGAAATAAACCAGAGATGAACATAAAAGAAGAGCCCCCTCAAAGAAAACCAAAATGTACAAAGGACTTAAGCAAGGGCTTTAAATAAACCAAATGATTAAACTAAACAGAGCACCTGTGAACAATTACCTAGAGATGGTGACTCCACCAGAGCACCAGAAGATAATGATCAACTTTGAAAGTACAAGGAAAAACACCCTCACAAAATAGAGCAGATCGCTCATGAGGATACGGTGAAACTACGAGGTGGTATCAGAAGGTTTCGGGATTAGCTCTGCTTACAAGCTCGTCTTTTTCGCCATCCTGCACTGTACGTCCTCGCTCAGGAGCCTTAAACCTGACAGTAGAATTTGCTATTGACAGTCTGGCCTCTGGAGACGAATTCTCGAGCGTAGACTCGGTTGAGCTGCGGACCTGCCTCGCCTTTTTCCGTCGAGGAGACGACGGGCTCTTCCACGGTGGAGACTGGAGCTTCGTCTCAGGGTCGTACCCGTACACACAAGTTTCTTCACATGTGATGATCCTCGACATGAAGGACGGGTCATTCACGGCACACTGGCGGAGTTGACCTCCTGGGTGAGCAGCCTGGGGATAAACTTGCCAGTAACACGGCACATGTTCAAAATCACATGTGCCATCGCCTGGACTGTCCTGTATGACACACCAACAACAGCAGCAATGTTATGGGTTGTTCTCTGACGGTCATCGTGCAGAGGTTGCAGGAAGGTTCAGTGGCGGCCGGTCAATACGGCAATAATAAGTTAGGCAGAGAAGAATGCTGCTTTAACATGTAATTATTTAACATAATAAGTATTTATTTGAATAATGAAATAAAGTCATTTAGTCACAATATTTCGCTGTATTTCTTAATATAATTCATTTACAATAAAAAAAAAAACAATAACCTAAACCGTATTACGTTCATTTGTGTTGGTGTACGCGGGGCGCCGGACAAACGAGTGTCTATGTAGGCACGTCAATTTTTTGAAAAGCATGTGACCTGAGGCTGAGCTCTGATTGGATTTCTTCAAACCATCCTTCGAACCCTCGCACTTTTGTTCTTAGCGAATCAACATGGTTTTTAAATATTTGGGCTCATGTGATTGGACCATTCTCAGTGAAGAAAGGAGAGCAAAATTTCTTTTTAATAGAGCCACTGGTCTGTGTTTATGCAGCTTTTGTTTATTTTTGTGCATTTATGTGTTTTCCATTACTGACAATAAACCGAATTTAAACTTCAATTCAATGTTTTAAAGTACATTTACTGCAGGATTTATTTCATACTAGCAGTAAAGATGCTTAATCACCTGATAAATGGCTATTTACAGGTGATTATTAAAAGTTTAATTTTAATTTTGTTTGCGCCTCCCCAAATTTTTTGCACCGGCCGCCACTGGGAAGGTTTCGTCATTTTTGGGGGTTGAGCTTGTTAAAGGACTTCCTGATCGCTCGTTGCCTTTCAGTGATGTTCTTCCACTCGCGTGCAACTCAAAACAGCTTAAACGACCAGCTGCATCATCGCCGTAAAACTTGACGAATCGTGTTAAACGTCTCTGTGGCAGATTTGCCAAGTTTCACACAGAATTTCACTTTCGATGTTTGGTCTAACTTGACGTCCGTGATGAAATAGCAGATATGGTGATGCACAGGGTCAGAATAGCTCCAGCTGAGCAGCTCCCAGTTACACCGAATTATGTCTTTTGGCAGACTGGCTTCCAGTATGAAGGTCAGTGTGACTGTGACTGCGCGGGCAGCCTTGTCCTGCCATCTGATGGCGAGTTACAAAACTAGCATTGACTCTTTTCATACCACCTCATAGTTAGCAAGTCATTCACATGGTTAGCACTTCCTCCTTACTTTACTTTCAATATTATCCAGCGCTGATGTTATATCCGTTACTGACACTGCACTGATCAGTATGACCACCTGCGTAGGATTGTACAGGTCCCGCTTTTGCCCACTTCTCTACCATGGCCACCCGTGACCCTGTCGCCAGTCCAGCAGTTTTCCTTTCTTGGATTACTTTTGGTGCTGTATGTCCTGACTACTGCAGATGAGGAAACATCTCACAAGAGCTGCAGTTTTGGAGTTGCTCTGATCCAGTCCTCTAGTCTTCACAATCTGGGTCTTGTCAAAGTCGCTTAAAATCTTAGGCGCGCTCATTTCTTCTCCTTCTGACGCTTCAACTTCAGTGACAAAATGTTCACTTGCTGTCTAATAAATTCCAACCCACTTCCAGGTGCCACTGTAATGGGATTTTACTTAAACTTTCAAAATTGCGATGTTTAGACGACTGGATCAGAGCAGCTCTTATGGAATGTTTCCGGTCTGCAGTGGTCAGGACGTGCCAAAAGTGATCCAAGGAAGGAAAACCAGTGGACCTGCAACAGGGTCATGGGAGGCCGAGGCTCACTGATGCACGTGGGGAGTGAAGGCTGCCTCGTGCAGTCTGATCTAACAGAAAGCTACTGTTGCTCAAATTTCTGAAAAGATTAATGCTGGTTCCAATAGAACTTGTTCTTGTTCTTACATTTCTTTTATTTTGGAAAGGATAATGTAACGTACACCTTTTAAAGCTTAATAAACCACTTAACATACTGTACATAAAATCAGTTGTTCTCAGATTTAATTCAGGTACGTACATAAGTTATTTTTCTCTTATATTGTATATTATTATACTGTACAGTATGTGATAAAATATTTGAAAAATATTTGAAATTGCTCACTAACTTCACTGGCTACAGAATGTTGTTCCTGGTTCATGAGTACGGATTTCTCCTGTCGTTACTGAATGTGTTCAGATTAAAATGGATAAATCGAGACTTCCTCCAATGCTTGAGACGTTTTCGCTTCGAGTCAAAGTCTACATTGACGAGACTTCCTCTCTCGCACCCATCCAACTCCATCCCTTCTTGTGAAACGCCACGTGTCTTGTACTGTAAGTTACTTTATAAGGAGAATTACTGGAGCTGGACAGCTGCACAAAAGACAGGGGCTCATTTCTGTGCCATTGCATAGCGCTGCTGATAATCATACTATTTTAGGTCACATTTGAGAGATTGTACTATTATTTTATAAGTCTTAAAAACACTTTTAAAAGCTACCAATCCAAGAAATGGATAAATAATGTGGAGCAAAAAAAAAAAAAAAAGTGGACGAGCCTTTGTTTCGTAAGAAGTTTTGTGATAGTCTTTAGGATAATAGGGGAAGATCAGTCAATCTTATGCCACTAAATGACTTCTTTTGGAAATGTCTTCTGCTTTGTCTTTCAGCTGTTCCCTTTTAGGGGTCTCCAAAGAGAATCATCTGCCTCCATCTAACTCTATCCACTGCATCCTCTACTCTCACCAACTACGTTCATGTCCTCTCTCACTGCAACCATAAATCTCCTCCCTGGTCTTCCTCTAGACCTCCTGCCTTGCAGTTCCAACCTCAGATACCTTCTACCGATATGCTCACAATCTCTCCTCTGAACACGTCCAAACCACCTCAATCTGGCCTCTTTGACTTTATCTCCAAAACATCTAACATGGGTTTTCCCTCTGATGGACTCGTTCTTGAGTCTATCCATCCTTGTCACTCCCAAAGAGAACCTCAACATCTTCATCTCTTCTACCTCCAGCTCTGCCTCCTGTCTATTCTTCAGTTCCTCTGTGTCTAAGCCGTAGAGCATCGCTGGTCTCACCACTGTCTTGAACACCTTTGCTTTCATTCTTGCTGAAACTCTTTTGTCACACAACACACCTGACACTTTTCTCCACCCATTCCAACCTGCCTCTTCACCTTTTTTCCACACTCTCCGTTGCTCTGGACCGTCAACCCTAAAGTCCTGCACCTCCTTTACCTCTGCTCCCTTTAGCCTCAGCCTTTCACTTGGGTCCTTCTCATTCACATACTGTACATGTATTCTGTCTAATTGCTGCGGCTGACCTTCATTCCTCTGCTTTCCAGAGCGTTCAGTACCTCCACCTCTCTAGTTTGTCCTCCACCTGGTCCCTGCTCTCCCTACAAAGCACAATATCATCATGGTCCATGGAGACTCCTGTCTAACCTCAACCTTGTATTTGCACCGATTGTACAGTATGCAAATTCCAGGACTGAAATTCATCTATTATATATTTTTCCAGAATCAGTTTTCTGATAATAGAGGAACACCTATGAAACATTCACCTGTTAAACCTGAGACGCTAAACATTTTCTTTTAAAATACTGAATAGATAAAAAAATATTTTTCATTCTGTCTCCAGGGCAAGTCCAAAGACTTTTCACACTGATATCTTTTATATCTGAAACTAAAAAGGTTTGATATGATTAATAATTCATCACTAGATTTTTTTTCTAGACTATTTAACATAACATCAAACTGACTTTTAATGCTTCTGAATGAGCATTTTTACTGCGTAAATAAAAGATTTTGTTTGAAAATATGAAAATATACCAGATCAGCCATAACTTTAAAACCAGTAACATTAAACCCACCTAGCATTTAAGTTCCCTTGGTGCCACTGGGGCAGCTCTGCCGTGGGGCTCGACTGGATTTGGAGCAGAGGAGTTTGGAGACCTCGTTCACTGGGTGTTCTGGTGCCTTTCTATCATGACCAGCATTGACTTTGTCCAGTGATTTGTGCTGCATTGACTTTCCTGTGGGATCGGACAGGACGGACTGGGTTTTGGTCCTTACGGGCATGAGTGAGCCTTGGGTACCTGTGATCCTCTCACCAGTTTACTGGTTTATAATTGATGATCAGTTTAATTCTCAGTGGTATTGATGATACAGTGTTTCACTATCAGTGTATATTAATGAATAAAATGTATTTTTCGGTTTGCCTTTCTCTGTTTAGACTTGGTTACAGTAAGCATACTTCCTTATCTGCATACTGACCTTGACTTTATCAGAAGAGACTGAAACTAGCTAGTGGACAGTAGGATCCAAACATTTAGCAACACAGAAGAAGCCCAATATGAATCCCTTCTAACTTCTTAATAACAAAAAAGAGGACGAAAATTTTGTACTCAAGTACAAGTGCTGTTACTACAGTGAAATTTTACTGAAGTACCAGTAAAGTTACTCAAGTAAAAGTAAAAAGTAGCTCATAAATTTGCCTTTTTTTTTTCTTTTTTTTTTAACAGCGGGGTGGGATGAGGGATTCCAGCGTAGTTCAAAGCAGATGAGCAGATATAAATCTCACACTAGTTGTGTTTAATTGAAGGAGCACCTTTGCATAATAAATTTGTTGTCTTGCTTGTGCTTGAAAATCAAAGTGGTCACTTAAATATGGCGTCACGTCCCAGTCTAGTGTCGGCCGAACAGCAAAAGACTGGTTCAGGGTTCAATTATAAACTGTATGGAAATGGTGGTATATGGCAGAAAGAACTAGAGCCAGTCATTAACTGATGAAATAATCAGGTTTGTATTACAAAAAAACACACAAACACACACACAACAGGAGGAGGATCAGATTCAGGGTGGACTCAGGCCAAAATAATGAACTAAATGGTATTTATATTTAGTAGCTAAATTACCTGCAAAAAAAAAAAAAACCCACAAACACAAATCCAGGTCCCTTCCTCGAGTCCCTAAACCAAAAACAGTGAATAAATTCCCTTTCCAAAATAAATGGCAGCCGCGCCCCTACTACTGCTGAGTGCACAAACATACAGTGAAATTATCTACAAATATATACAAAGAGCCACCAAACCAAAGGGGCAAAGCGATAATCAAAGTCAATGGAGGCAAAAAGTCAAAACCAGAAAACAACCAAATACCAAAACTCCAGAATCACAACCTCGTTCCTCTTTCCCGCGTCTCTCTCCGGTTTATATACGGTGGCGCTGGTTGATGGCGTCACTCTCAGGGCGGAAGCGGCCGTGTGGAAGGTCGGGTAGATGCCGATGTGGGGAAACAGTCAGAAAACCTGGAGTGGAGTCTGGAGCGGCGCGCGACCGGGACACGAGACACACACGCAAGCGCAACCGAGCGTTTATACCAGGGGGGGTCCAAATCCAGTCCTGGAGGGGGAATTGACCAGCACAGTTTGTAATTCACCAACACCTAAACACACCCACTGAACCTAGTAATTGACAGATTAGTTAAATCAGCCGTGTTTGAGAAGAAGAAGCACCAAACTGTGCTGGTCACTGGACTGGATTTGGACACCCCTGATTTGTACAAAGCAGAATATTTTTATTATTTTAAATTTTCATTCGTTTGTTTTACTCAGTAGCGAATATGATTTAAAATGTAGCGAATCACAAAACGTCAAACGAAACATACTTAAGTAAAAGTAAAATTACGGATTTTAAAAACTACTTTAAAAAGTAGACGTACACAAAAAAAACTACTCAATTACAGTAACGCGAGTAAACGTCATTCGGTACTTTAATAAGGTTAATTAAAGTTAATTAACTGCTTAATAAGGTTTAAGATGTGAGAGTTTTAAATCTATACAAAGCAACATTTTTGGGTTGTACCTACTGTACTGTACTCCGTGGTACTGTTTGGACACATTATTGTAAAGGAACACAGTGTTTGCTGCAGGTACTGAGCCTGAGAGATAAGAGCAAAAACCTCTCTCCTTTACCAAGGCTTGTATTCTAGTTAACATGCCTAAATCAGTCTGCAAACAGATGTTCTGCCTGATAACTAAAACACCTGGCCTTGTCGGAAAGAGGAAGGGCTCCACCCGGGAACTGGAATAAAAAAAATAAATAAAAATTACACATCTTCTTTGGCATGATGGGGCTGAAATTTCACACAGATGACACACGATTTCAAAATTTCCGTCTAATTCCAGCGCTGACTGTGAATTCCTGTGAAGTCGTAGAACAGGATAGTCAGGTTAACTCATGGATGCTCTGGAACATCGTGACTTAAAAGTGCATCTTCAGACGTAACTAGGAAATGCTTTTGTTTCGGGTTTTATAAAAAAAAAAAAAAAAAAAAAAGTTATCCGAGCAAAAGCACTTTTTAAGATTAAGAAACTGATTATTCATTTAGGAATGCTTCTGATTGAAGTGATAGTCTGAGAGTCGATTCTTCAGATTTTAGAAAGCATTCATGACTTAAATATATTAGATATATTACATACAGACATCAGCTTATGAATACTGTACGTAACCCAAATAAAAAGTCTCACTTATTCAGGCTGTTAGATTTATTTAGATTTATTTGCAGTTTCAGAAGCTGATTAGGGAGGAAGGGGAACTGAGTTGAGGGAAAGCAGGAGAGCAAAATCGTTTAATATGAAGCCCATTAAAAAAAAAAAAAGATAAACAAGCTCTTAAAAGCAATTTCTGCCGTGTAAATAAAAGCAATGTTGCTTTGCCATGGAGTAAACAGAAGAGAAATCCAGAACACATTTTTTACTCTCTCACTCAGTTTTAGTGATGCACAAGGACACCGTTTAATTTATCCATAAGTTGATGAAATGAAGTAATCATGAGCTCGGGTATAGTAGGGAAGTGACTTTGGGAAGTAAAAATGAAGGAAACCCACATACACGGGTGCTTTGAATATCATGACAGATTTATTATATATATATATATATATATATATATATATATATATATATATATTTTTTTTTTTGCCATTTCATAACTTCCTGAAAGTAAAAACCATCTCCGAGTTTATTCATTCTTACAAATCATGACATCACGTTTTGCGATGTATTAAAAAAGTGTTTTTTTAATTGTATGTTGTTTGGCCTGGGTTGTTCCTATCTCCCATTGTACAGTGACCACTCCTGAGTATACATGCTGTTTGTATTGAACAATACTAACATACGTAACCATCGCTGATGGTTAAAGAGTTTGTAGAAATAGGTAAAATGTTATATCTAATAACAATCTGCTGATCTTTAATGTAATCAGCGATATTATTATTATTATTATTATTATTATTATTATTATTTGAGGTTGAAGTCCACGTACATGTCTGTGTGTCTCTGTGTCTAACTTATTAACACATAGAAATCACATTCTGTAAGGTCGAGTATCTGACGCCTTGTTTACACTAAGTTGTACTTCTTTGGTGCTCAGACAAATACACTCGCTGTTCGGTAATCGGAGAGAGAATCACAGATGAGAAATGGAAAAAGTCGATCAGATAAAGATGAAGTTTTGTCTTAAAACGACTCCGGCGTGTTAAAATTCACTTCTACCACTTCAGCGCTGTTATTTCAGCCAAAGTGAAAATATGAACTAATCCCAGTAAAAATATTCACTTTATCTTCTCTAATTAATATCTATTGGTGCAGGTGTTTGTTTACATTGAGACAGTAGCGCATTAGTAGATTATTTTAAAGTAGATTATTAAATCCCACACGTAACTGTTCATAACATCACTTTTACTCCACATGTAGATTCACTGATGATGCAGATTAAACTTCAGCCAGATACCAAAGTACTGCAGAAGATTCAGTAAATTCTGTCAATTTAAGACACGCCCACAGTTTGATGCATGCACAGTACGCTGTTAAAACTTCCACTTTGTAATCTGGCACACTTCTATATAACATTTAGATGGTGCAGATTAAACTTCAGGCAGAGATCTGAGGACTGCAAAAGATTAATTGCATTCTGTCCAGACAGTTTTGTGTGATGCTGAGACAAAATCCGGCTGGACAGACATACAGACAGGCAGACATACAGACAGAAACATTTCTGAGACTGGTTTCGGGTCCTCCACTGTATGCAACGTAAGATATCATTGAAAAAGCTGAACAGTATTTCACAGATCAATACCAATGTACAGATAAACCCGTGAGGCCACAGTGCTAACCACGGTCCTAATACGCAAGACATGTGATGTTTTAGCCTTACTGCGCTCTCACTTACATATTAATGCGTCTCTCTAAACCTCTACTGAATACAAAAAGTTTTTTTCATTAATAGTTAAAGCTTAAAAAAGCCGCTGATGTAAATCATTTAAACTTCTTAAATCTCGGTTGTGTGTTCCAGCCTTCTGGATTTTCTAGAGTACTTTAATAGAACACTAGAGCACTTTTGAATGTAAAGTTAGATATTGAGATACAGATCGTGAAAACAGCAGAAAGAACGACAAAACATGTAATTGTGTTTTAACATCACTACGTAATTGTTTATCTTTCGTTTTTTTAACCGTGACCGACTGTTATGGTTTATCTCTAACGTGCCGTCTAGAAAATGTTATGTTTATATCAATGCAAGAATGCAGTAAGTTCATTCATTCATCTTACATACTGCTTATCCTGGAAAATAAATGCTTCTCCCAATTGTGAGCGTATTCAAATTTTAAAGGAATCTCTGAAGTATGGCAAGAAATCAATAGCTTTCCTTCGTTTGTACAAAGCAAATGTCAAACTTAAGGCTTGTGCATGACTATACTTGAAAGTTGCATGAAGCACAATATATGATGTGTCTCTGCTGTCAGAAGCCTACAAATTTCCTGTTTGATTTACTTTCTAGAACAATTCTGTCATTTAAGTATAAAACCATAATAATATTCCATAAAACAAAATGAAATTTCATAAAACACAACCATAATTTGCAAAATGCAACAATTCACAAAAAACATTGCACAAAACCCAACCACATTTCAAAGAACACAAACAAATTACACAAAACACAAACACATTTCACAAACACATTTACAAACACATTTTACAAAACACATTTCACAAAACACCAACACATTTCAAAGAACAAAAACACATTTCAAATAACACAAACACATTTCAAAGAACACAAACAAATTTCAAATAACACAAACACATTTCAAAGAACACAATCACATTTCACAAAACACAAACACATTTACAAACACAAACACATTTCAAAGAACAAAAACACATTTCAAAGAACACAAACACATTTCACAAAACACAAACACATTTCACAAAACACAAACACATTTACAAACACATTTCACAAAACACCAACACATTTCACAAAACACCAACACATTTACAAACACAAACACATTTCACAAAACACCAACAAATTTACAAACACAAACACATTTCACAAAACACCAACATATTTACAAACACAAACACATTTCAAAGAACAAAAACACATTTCACAAAACACAAACGCATTTCAAAGAACACAAACACATTTCAAAGAACACAAACGCATTTCAAAGAACACAAACACATTTACAAACACATTTCAAAGAACACAAACACATTTCAAAGAACACAAACACATTTCACAAAACACAAACACATTTACAAACACATTTCACAAAACAC
>JAAGKR010003902.1:0-17667 GCA_011419295.1 Clarias macrocephalus | reverse complement strand
TTTCTAGAACAATTCTGTCATTTAAGTATAAAACCATAATAATATTCCATAAAACAAAATGAAATTTCATAAAACACAACCATAATTTGCAAAATGCAACAACACAATCACATTTCACAAAACCCAACCACATTTCAAAGAACACAAACAAATTACACAAAACACAAACACATTTCACAAAACACAAACACATTTCAAAGAACACAAACACATTTCACAAAACACAAACACATTTCACAAACACAAACACATTTCACAAAACACAAACACATTTCACAAAACACCAACAAATTTACAAACACATTTCACAAAACACCAACATATTTACAAACACAAACACATTTCAAAGAACACAATCACATTTCACAAAACACAAACACATTTACAAACACATTTCACAAAACACCAACACATTTCAAAGAACAAAAACACATTTCACAAAACACAAACACATTTCAAAGAAAAAAAACACATTTCAAAGAACACAAACACATTTCAAAGAACAAAAACACATTTCACAAAACACCAACACATTTCAAAGAACAAAAACACATTTCAAAGAACACAAACACATTCCACAAAACACAAACATTTACAAACACATTCCACAAAACACCAACACATTTCAAAGAACAAAAACACATTTCACAAAACACAAACACATTTCAAAGAACAAAAACACATTTCACAAAACACAAACATTTACAAACACATTCCACAAAACACCAACACATTTCAAAGAACAAAAACACATTTCACAAAACACAAACACATTTCAAAGAACACAAACACATTTCAAAGAACACAAACACATTTCAAAGAACACAAACACATTTCAAAGAACACAAACAAATTTCACAAAACACAAACACATTTACAAACACAAACACATTTCACAAAACACAAACACATTTCAAAGAACACAAACACATTTACAAACACATTTCACAAAACACCAACACATTTCAAAGAACACAATCACATTTCACAAAACACAAACACATTTACAAACACATTTCACAAAACACAAACACATTTCAAAGAACATAAACACATTTCAAAGAACACAAACAAATTTCACAAAACACAAACACATTTCAAATAACACAAACACGTTCCACAAAACACAAACACATTTCAAAGAACACAAACACATTTCAAAGAACACAACAATTTCACAAAACACAAACACATTTACAAACACAAACACATTTCACAAAACACCAACACATTTCAAAGAACAAAAACACATTTCAAAGAACAAAAAAAAAAACACATTTCAAAGAACAAAAACACATTCCACAAAACACAAACACATTTCAAAGAACACAAACACATTTCAAAGAAAAAAAAAAACACATTTCAAAGAACACAAACACATTTCACAAAACACAAACACATTTACAAACACATTTCACAAAACACCAACACATTTCAAAGAACAAAAACACATTTCAAAGAACAAAAAAAAAAAAAAAAAACACATTTCAAAGAACAAAAACACATTTCACAAAACACAAACACATTTCAAAGAACACAAACACATTTCACAAAACACCAACACATTTCAAAGAACACAAACAAATTTCACAAAACACAAACACATTTCAAATAACACAAACACGTTCCACAAAACACCAACACATTTCAAAGAACATAAACACATTTCAAAGAAGACAAACACGTTCCACAAAACACCAACACATTTCAAAGAACACAAACAAATTTTACAAAACACAAACACATTTACAAACACATTTCACAAAACACAAACACATTTCAAAGAACACAAACAAATTTCACAAAACACAAACACATTTACAAACACAAACACATTTCAAAGATCAGAAACACATTTACAAACACAAACACATTTCACAAAACACCAACACATTTCAAAGAACACAAACAAATTTCAAATAAAAAAAAACACATTTCAAAGAACACAAACACATTTCAAAGAACAAAAACACATTCCACAAAACACAAACACATTTCAAAGAACACAAACACATTTCAAAGAAAAAAAAACACATTTCAAAGAACACAAACACATTTCACAAAACACAAACACATTTACAAACACATTTCTCAAAACACCAACACATTTCAAAGAACAAAAACACATTTCAAAGAACAAAAAAAAAACACATTTCAAAGAACAAAAACACATTTCACAAAACACAAACACATTTCAAAGAACAAAAACACATTTCACAAAACACAAACACATTTCAAAGAACACAAACACATTTCACAAAACACCAACACATTTCAAAGAACACAAACAAATTTCACAAAACACAAACACATTTCAAAGAACATAAACACATTTCAAAGAACACAAACATTTCACAAAACACAAACACATTTCAAAAACACAAACACATTTTACAAAACACAAACACATTTACAAACACATTTCACAAAACACAAACACATTTCAAAGAACACAAACACATTTCAAAGAACACAAACACATTTCACAAAACACCAACACATTTCAAAGAACACAAACAAATTTCACAAAACACAAACACATTTCAAAGAACATAAACACATTTCAAAGAACACAAACTAATTTCACAAAACACAAACACATTTACAAACACAAACACATTTCACAAAACACCAACACATTTCAAAGAACAAAAACATATTTCAAAGAACAAAAAAAAACACATTTCAAAGAACAAAAACACATTCCACAAAACACCAACACATTTCAAAGAACATAAACACATTTCAAAGAACAACAAAAAAAAAAAAAACACATTTCAAAGAACAAAAACACATTCCACAAAACACAAACACATTTCAAAGAACACAAACACATTTCAAAGAAAAAAAAACACATTTCAAAGAACACAAACACATTTACAAACACATTTCTCAAAACACCAACACATTTAAAAACACAAACACATTTCAAAGAACAAAAACACATTCCACAAAACACAAACACATTTACAAACACAAACACATTTCAAAGAACAAAAACACATTTCACAAAACACAAACACATTTACAAACACATTTCACAAAACACCAACACATTTCAAAGAACAAAAACACATTTCAAAGAACAAAAAAAAAAAACACATTTCAAAGAACAAAAACACATTTCACAAAACACAAACACATTTCAAAGAACACAAACAAATTTCACAAAACACAAACACATTTACAAACACAAACACATTTCAAAGAACATAAACACATTTCAAAGAACATAAACACATTTCAAAGATCATAAACACATTTCACAAAACACAAACACATTTCAAAGAACACAAACACATTTCAAAGATCATAAACACATTTACAAACACAAACACATTTCACAAAACACAAACACATTTCAAAGAACACAAACAAATTTCACAAAACACAAACACATTTCAAATAACACAAACACGTTCCACAAAACACAAACACATTTCAAAGAACATAAACACATTTCAAAGAACAAAAAAAAAAAAACACATTTCAAAGAACACAAACACATTTCACAAAACACCAACACATTTCAAAGAACACAAACAAATTTCACAAAACACAAACACATTTCAAATAACACAAACACGTTCCACAAAACACAAACACATTTCAAAGAACATAAACACATTTCAAAGAACATAAACACATTTCAAAGATCATAAACACATTTACAAACACAAACAAATTTCACAAAACACCAACACATTTCAAAGAACACAAACAAATTTTACAAAACACAAACACATGTACAAACACAAACAAATTTCACAAAACACAAACACATTTCAAAGAACACAAACAAATTTCACAAAACACAAACACATTTACAAACACAAACACATTTCAAAGAACATAAACACATTTCAAAGATCATAAACACATTTACAAACACAAACAAATTTCACAAAACACCAACACATTTCAAAGAACACAAACAAATTTTACAAAACACAAACACATGTACAAACACAAACAAATTTCACAAAACACAAACACATTTCAAAGAACACAAACAAATTTCACAAAACACAAACACATTTACAAACACAAACAAATTTCACAAAACACAAACACATTTCAAAGAACAAAAACACATTTACAAACACAATCACAGTTCAAAAAACACATTACACAAAAACATTTCACAAAACATTATATTTCACGAACACGACCAAATTTTACTAAAGACCTTTCACAAAACAGAAACGTTTTAAAAGAAAACACAGAAACACTTTGCAAAACATTAAAATTCACAAAACGCAACCACATTACAAATTTTTGCACAAGTTAGGGACAGCATCTGGTTAGTGATGGAGCAGAACTCTCAGTCCAGAGTTTTCATTTCCTGTTTCTTGCCTTAGTGTCGTCCAATTTACGGAGGGAGACTTTGAACTAATTGGAGCATATTTCAGTCTTTCCACGTGAAGTAACGTGTGACATGCTGTCAGCGCACCACAACATTGAAATGTTCCTTCAAACTCTGCTTAAAAACACGAATCAAACCAGCAGGACTTTTTCTTTGCTGAAGAGCCATCGTATTACTCCACTATTCCTCCACATTCTCCATGTACCTAGAATTGGACAAAGTTTCTCGAAAAAGGAAGCTTACTTTAAATGCACTCGTTAAGGCCTGTGGTTTTCGTGGAATAAATATTTGTTGGCGAGAAAACTCGAGCACTTTGTTCCATGATGAGTCACTCAACTATGGAAGTTCATTACACCAGCTACCATCCTGGTCGGTCTAATTCTGTCTCGACCAATCAAATCACGCATGGTGTCCTAACCGCTTCCGTAATGTTGCAACTTGGTTGTGTTTTGTGAAATGTTTTATGTTTCGGGGAAAGTGGTTTGCGTTTTGGGAAACATCTTCCTTAACTGAAGAATGAACCAACATACAAATGAATGAATTATATAAAATAAGAGATTTATAATGACTTGATTGACAGTACAGTATGGACCTGCTGTAGTGTAAAAGGGTATCGTAAGTTGAGACAAGATGGTGTGTGTGTGTGTGTGTGTGTGTGAGTGTGTGTGTGAGTGTGTTTGAGTGTGTGAATGTGGTATCTGTTTCCCTTCTGGCTGTGGGAAAACAGGAAATAGTTCTCCACCCTCCATTGAGAAACACATTATTTCATACACGTTAGGAAATAATTCATGTACCATCTGCTTATTGTGTGTTATACTATTAAATGCTTTCACTTCCTATAACTTTTGGTTTAATTCCGTTCCACGTCTGCACTTGGTTGAACTCCGGTTTGTCTTTGGGTTGCAAGTAGACTCTCTTTTTGCAAGCTAAGGATCTAGAATGATCATATAAACCGCCACTGTTGAAAGGCTGACGAAGCTTTAAACTACGACTTACAGTTTTTTTTTTACAATGGCTTAAGCATAATTTTAAAAACAAGGCTCATTTTGTCAAAACACTACACACAATTAGCTGAACACCTCAGTTCTTTTGTACTTCACTCAGAACTTTACATTAATTTAACAAAACGCAAATTTAACCCCAGATGGAACACACTTGGTTCATACATTCTGATTCCGTTTGATTCATTTACACACTACTGTGGTCAATCTTAAACACTTGTAACGTTTAGACTTTTCTAATCATATCCTGTAGTCTGGGTTAGATTTTATTTGTTACTGTAAAAAACATGAATATTGAAAAGAAAAAAGAAAAAACAACAACAGCAGGGCTGCACATTGACGTTCAACATTCGATACATTCATGTTTTTCCAAAGGTTGCATTTCAAATCAGAACATATTCGAAATAAAATATAGTACACAGACGAAAACATGTGGAGACCAAATAAAATCATAAGTATAAAGCATATAAAAAAAGAAAAAACAACGTAGCTGGATCTGGCCATAGCATCACAGGTGTCGTCTCTTTCAAGACAGCGGCGGGAGAATCTTCTTGAATCCATCCTTGCACAGACAAACATAACCCTGTATTACAGTTTGTGCCTGTTGCTTTCACACTTATTGCAGAATTTGGCCCAAACTCTACACACATGCCAATCAGACATAGACACTTGGAGATTAACAACTCACATCTTCATCAAAATGAAACACTGCAATCAAAACTTCACACTCCTTTCTAAAAGTTAAGTACTTGCAACAAAACCATACACACAAGCACTATTTAAATGACCCTTTCATATCACCAGCAACACACAGATGAGTTTTATATACAACACTCCAGGCTTTGTGTTTTTAGCAACAAAAAGTAACCAAAACAAAACAAAACAAAACAAAACAAAACAAAACAAAACAGTGATGTGTGTGGTGGAGGGGGAAGGGGGGGGGGGGGGTGTTATGCATCCCGTCTTCTATTTGGGTCTGGCCGCAAGGCCTCATCGACATCACAGGCGAAAATCGGGGGAAATATCGCCTTGTGTGCCGAATCCACCCTTGAATCGATCCCACCTCAGTGTCTCCGCGTGCAGATATAAAAGTGTGAACTGGTTATGATTGTTGAACCAATCTTGGACCGGAGCTGCCTGGTGGAAACTGACATAATCCCAGATGATAACAAACCTGGACTGCTCTGGTCTGTCCTGCACAGCTGCACATAGAGCATCTAGAAATGCAGTTATCTGTTCAGGGTTGTAGGGACCCAGTGTGGCCTGGTGATGCAGGAGGCCTTGGACACTAATTGCAGCACACAAGGTGATATTTCCCCCCACGCTGGCCAGGGACATTTACAACAGCCCTCTGTCACTGACGCCTGCTCTTGGCCAGATTGAAGCCTCATCCACATACTGGCAGTTCAGCAGCATCAAAATCCAGAACTGTCTGTAAATATTGAACAGTGTTACTGAGAACACATACCGTAACTGCAATGTCTATATTTTCACACACGTAGGGGCTGGATTGGGTCAGTAAAGACAAAAACTACAAGCTACAGGCAGCATAAACCCTCATTCCCGCATCCCAATATACAGTATGTAGAGTAAAGTGACTCGTCCCTGCACATAATCACGGCGCACATCCTTCATTCTGACTCTGTTCCTCTCAAATGTACAGCTGCTTAATTCTGAAGTTATGTTTCTGTAAGATGCGACTTATTGTAGAAACGCCGACCCTGTTGGTATCGCTGAACACATTTCCATCTGCAATTCTGCGTCGCTGCAACTCATGAAGTCGGATTCCATTATTGTCTCGCACCATTTCAGTAATGACAAGCTCCTGTTGTAGAGTGAAGAGCCGCCGACTTCCACCTTGAGGAGGTCGTCCAACCATTCTGTCGATAATGGCACCACTAAATGTCATTGTAACTTCAAACTGTACACGGTGCTGTAACATCACAATGGTGTTCCTTTAGATACACTTCACAGCACTGCACATTTGTGTATGGTACCGTTACGTACTGTAATACTGTATGATACAGAATCACAAGACACATACAGTAGTAGAGTATAAACTTGAAGATGTACCTGTTCTCCAGTCGGAATGTCCTTATTATCGATGCTACTGTGTACCGACTGAGGACAGAGTCCTCAGCCTCCCTCATGGACAGGCCACGATTTATCACATGGTCGACCAGAGTAGCCCTGATGTCCTCTGATACACGTCTCCGCCCTGGTCCTCGTCCTCTCCCACGTCCGACTCCTGTCTCTCTTTGTCCTCCTCTCACTCTGACTCTCCATGTTTGCATAGTTCTCAAAATGTCTTTCCTGGGGTCTATTTGTAGTCCTCAGACTCAGACTGATTGGTGTTGTGTTTTCAGGTGTGTGTGTGTGTGTGTGTGTGTGAGTGACCACAGTTACCAGGTGAGCATTGCTTTGTGTGCAGCAGGTTTTCCCAATGATAACAGCTGATTTTGGTATTGGACAAAGTGTCTAATGTAAGAAAACGTGTGTAGTGTTTCGCAATATGTTTCTTACACAGTTGTGAACAAAGTGCAAACGTGAAATGGTTACACTGTGTTTAACGCTGTGCTACAAGACTTTGGTCTAAGCATATAATAATACAATATTCTACACATATACTAGTTTAATGTGCAATATTTACAAATGTTTTTTTTTTATTTACTTTTCTTACTTTTTCTTTCTATTTGATAACAAAGGTGAGCAACTGTAACCAGGAATAAGCAATTTCCCTCTGGAATTAATAAAGTCCTTTGAATCTTGAATCTTTGAATCTTGAACAGCAATTAGGTCACAGGCCTCCTCTGTGGCTTGAACGAGGGGTCTCCTGACATGGGGCTGGAAATGCTACATTTTCTACCTCCATGCCGGGTGGGAGGTTCTAGAGTGAAAATCGTGATGATAATGAAACCAGTTTTGGACAGGAGCAGATCAGTGGAAAGATTCACTGTCCCAGATTACAATGTATCTCATCTGCTTGGCATCCATTTGTTTGTCTAAAAATGTGACAATGTGGGCCGTGATGTAAGAACCTACAGTAACTTGGCATGGTGGTGTAGGATCCCATTCTGTGTGATTGCAGCGCACATTGTGTTGTCTCCTCCTCAATGGCCTGGGACATTCAAAATAGCTCTATGGCCTATAATGTTTCTCCCTCGTCTACTTACTTGAACCCAGCCTCCTCTGTGGAGATGAATTCGTGTGAGATTGGATCACCAATCAGCAATTAGCAGCCACAAAAAAAATAGAGAACATAAACATAAAAAACAAAAAGAAACATAAAATAGTTTTGTGTGCAGGGGACAAAACTGAAGTGGACATTACATACAGTAACTCCACGTATTCATGCCGTAGGTCTTTTACACCTTCAGAACTTCTTTCAAATGGCACTCGGTACAGTCCGTACATCTGGATGTGATGCTTTCTATGGATTTGTGAAAAGTGTTGTTCGAGAGACTCGATGGACATTATTGAAAACTGTGTGGTTATTCCGGATGTTTGATTCAAAATCATGTTTATAATAGTTCTCTCTCGTTCCTCTGTGAATATGGAGCCTCTTCCTCCTCAATCCTACAGAATGTCAATCAATCAAAATACATGTTACAGCAAATGTCACAAAACAGCACACAAGACATGGGACACACTCTTACTGCGACATTGTCTTTTATTTTTGTAGAATCAGGCCCTGCTGAGTTTTTATACTGCTCACCTGATCATGAGTTCATAGTTCACAGCACATAAGCGTCTGCACGTGTGACGGCCATGTTTGATTCATTGGTTTATAGGGCTGGTATTTTGGAAAGTGGAAAATGACGTTACGTGTTTTGTGTTTTGCAAAAACTGTGAGGCTAAGAAAGTGCAGATCTGGGCTGAGGTTTGGTAACTGTGTGTTATTTTCAATTTTAGTGTGTAAGCAATCATAAAAAAACTGTAAGACATAATTTCTCTTCAATACTGGGGTTAATCCAACCCCCACTAACCCAGTAACCCAGTGTAAAATATTTCCAATAATGGAAACTTAAGCACTTTTGTAAGTTGCTCTGGATCTTTTACACTATTTTTTCATGTAATTTTTTTTCCCTACATGATTTTTTTTAGATTATGTTTTAACCATGTGATTATTTAATCTTCTTTTGATTGTGTAAAGCTGCTTTGTGACAATGTCAATTGTTAAAATCATTATAAATAAAAATTTAATTGAATTTAACTCCACAAGTTATTTTTAGACATTATTCATTAATTTTTGCCAGATTTTCCTGCCTCCACAAAAAGTCATGAATTTTCCTGTTGTATATTTATGTCATAAATATATTTATTATATATTTATTATAATAAACCATCACCACCATCACCCTAAAACTAATATATATATAATATTATTTTTAGATTATAAATAAATCTAATTCTTTTTTTATTTAACTTTTTTTTGCAAAAGTTTTATTACTTGTATTTTACATTAGATTTCTCCCCAATAGATTTATTTATATATATTTGTTTTCCTTATTTTGCATTTTCTCATACGTTTTTAACATTTAATTTATTTTTCATGTGATTTTCTCCCAAAATTCTTCTTATTGTTATTTTTGCTATTATTATTATTATTATTATTATTATTATTATTATTATTTACTTACCTTCTATACCACTTAATCCTGTATTCAGAGTTGCGGGGGGCCTTGAGCCTATCCCAGGAGACTAATAGTACTAGGGAGGGTACACATTGGACAGGGTGCCAATCCATCAATTAGACTAATCTGCATGTCTGTAGACTTTGGGAGGAAACTGGAGCACCCGGAGGAAATTCAGCTCAAAGCCCACAAAGCAACCGGAGAACTTTCAAACTCATTGCACACAGAGGCAGATCGAACCTGGCCGGGAATCGAACCCGGACCCTGGAGGCGCAAGGCGACAGTGCTAACCACTAAGCCACCTTATAATTATCATTATTATTATTATTATTTATAAACAAGTGACTTTTTTTTTAATAAGCAATTAATTTGATGAAATTTTCAAAAAGATATGTGGCATATGCTTTTATTTGCCCAGTTTCACAGTATAACATGTAAAAATGTACCTTTAAGCTTTATTCACAGATTCACTGTGTGCCTTTGTGTGTGTAAGGGCTTAAAGAAATATTTTATGCTGTTTGAACAAAAATTTAAAATCACTTGTTTTGTCACAAATGTTTTTTTCCCCCCTAGAAGATGAATTTATTTTAAAACGTGATTGTTTTCCGCACTGTGTGTCTTTACTAGTATCCTTTTTAAAATGTTAATGGGTGGATCGATGGCTGTATACACAAGAGCTTAAAGATCCATTATGTGCTGTTTGATCAGAAATGTTTAATCCCTTGTTTTGTACATAATCATGTTTCCCTGTGAGTTCTCCTCAGCTTACATGCTTATGCACGATGCTCCATTACGCTTCGTTGACAGTTTGCACTTTCTCAGGAACACGATATCCTCACTGCCAGCAAACAGAAAGTGAGAGAACGTCTGTGTCCATATCCTGCTTCTCCTGAGCACTGGGAACTCTTGAGTGGCTGCCAAAGTGCACTGGATGGAATTCCTGACACACTACACACACGGACTCGGGGGGAGAAAAACACCAGCTATGTTTCAGCCGTGAAATTCAGTCTAGTGTGACTAAAAGAGAGTAGTTTTCCATCAGAGCAGAATCAAAGAGAAACTGAAAATGTTTGTACAAGCAGTGTCGCTGCGACGGTGTGACATGAAGGTTGGACTGTGGAGAAGTGGGTCAAGGCAAATTTCAGATTCATGGAATTACGACACCATCTGCTGGCAGGCAGGGCACGTTTCAGATGCTGTGATTTTAGCCGTACAATTTGTTTATACTGAGATCGAGGTTTTAGAATGAAACGTTTAAATCTTACTGGACATTAAACGTTTCATTCTATGACCTTAATTTGACTATAAACAAAAAAAAATGTTTGGCTAAAATCACATTAATGCACAGTAAATCTCTGTCTAGTGTAATGTGGTTTAAAGTTAAAGTAAAAAAAAAAAAAAGATAAAATGCTAATTTGTAGTTACTGTACTATCATTGCAGTCATCTAAAAAATAATGGCAGTCTGTATTTTAGAGCTGTATAGATCTTTTTATTTTGTTCATGCAATTTGTAATATATTTTAATTATCGCTATTGTCTGAATTATCTGAATGTGGATGCATTTTAAATTGCTACCAATAAAACAAACACACACTGATGTGCTCTGGTTTATCAAGTCTCATCATGCATTTTTTGCAATAAAACATTTTAGGTTTTACAGATTTCACTTTATCATATAAGGAATGGTGAAATATATGTATCATAATGGGTAAATGATCTTAAAAGTTAAGATATTAATCTATATAATATGTCACTGATTTGTTACAGAGTAACAAACAATATTTTAATATTAACTCTGTAGAGAATTTGCTCAAATAAACTGAAATTCAAACTGTCTAGATTTTTAAAAAATCAAAAAATCAGGACAGGGGACTTTGACACGCAGCCTGTATCGAACCTTTGTCTAACCCTTTTGTGCTCTTTTCAGTAGAAGCTTATCACAACGCATTCCAAGCATTCCAGAAAACGTTCCCAGAGCAAACGAACCATTACAAGACAAATAATTCACACTTTTTTACACCACTTTCCCGAGTCAAACTGTGATTGAAGTTCTAGTGGTTATTATCTTCACAATCAATAACAGCTCATTTATTTGAAATGAACACTTATCCAGTTTATATCTACATTATTTAAATAAATAAAAAAATAAAAATAAAAAAAACCTTTTCAGGTTGACTAATGAACGAGTCTCTGCTTTCAAAAGGGTTCTACTTTGAATTCTGACACTTTATAGATTTTGATGATAAGAGTCGATATCACTGTAACGTGCCACTGTGGGAGAAAAGAAAAAAACTGAGATGTTCCGTTTAATGCATCACATGCAGATATTGGCAGCACACCTTGTCATTGGCGAACCCATAGTAGGCTAAATATGTCATGCGCACTCAACGCGACCGGCACTAGGACCCGGAAGTAGTACGGTCGCGATTCAGGAAGTATAAAAGGAAACAAGATGGCGCCGCACATCACTCAGTCATTGAGCTTTCCAATGCCGTCTCCGACGCTATTTCTCCAAGTTCGTGAGTACTCACCATTTTGTAGAGTTCTAAGAATAAATCGCGTGGTTATCCTGCCTGCTCGCGCTGCTTCCGCGTTTGGGTTTATCCTCCACGCTACACGGGCAAACTGCTAGTCTTCTGATTCGCCTCCGGTTGTCCCGTGACAAAATATATTTTCATCCATCACATAGTGACTATAAAATGTACTTTTCAGAAAAATACATAATAAATTGATAATATTTAAATAATAAACAAACAAACAAACAAATATATACAGTATACACCTTCAATTAGCAAAGTGATTTTTTAAATATTTATTAATATTTGACTATGACAGGGTTATAGCTATGTTAAGCTTGACGAGCTATGAACAGAATATTTTATGAATATATAATTGTAAGGCTTCACCCCTAGAGGGCACTGTGTGACCGATATGTTTAGTTTTGTGTAGTTTTGTTTGTAGAATGCACCTCGGTCAGGTGATGAGAGGGCTCACCTGAACCGTGGTAGCTCATTAAATCTGTTATTAATAGCTGGTTGTTCTGGGAAACTGGGTCGAGCATCGTTAATGTCTTGTGGGCAGTTGTTTTAGTTGTAATTATGTTGTGTAACCTTGGTTTTGAGAAAGGCTCTAGTTTGGTTATGTGTATGTTTCATGCGTTCTGAGTCATGGAGCTGTTCTGTTCGAGTGTGTGTGGTTAGTGTGTCTCTTGTTATGTAAGTACTGTTCTGTGTGTCTCCAGTGTGTGTTTGCCTCTTGTTTCGCTCCTTGTGTGTTGACTTATCTGTATGTTTAGCCACATGAGTGCTTGGCCACTAGTAGGATTGGCTGCTAGTGGCTTTAGTCTCTAGTAGGTTTAGCCGCTAGTATGGATTAGCCTCATGTGTGCTTAGCCTCTTGTGGAAATAAGTGGAAGTACCTATGTAGGTGCTTTAACCTCCATGAAAGAAATTAAAAATGGTGGCAAGAGCAGTTCAATGACCGGGACGGGTATAAAATGCTTATTAAAAAAAAAAAATAATAAAAAAAAATATATATATATATATATATATTTATTATTATTTTTTTTTTAGCTTAAAGTATTTTAATTTCATTTCATTTAACCACTTATTGCTCTCACGGAGGTTAGCAGAGCAGCATGTGAGACATAACATGACACACAATAAGACAACTAAAGGTATAAATTGAGGGCAACACATTTCAAGAGACTTCTGACGTGTCAAAATATTTGTCCATTTATAATAAAACCTCAGTTTCTTTATTTTTCATGGGAAATTCCAACGAGGATGCAAAAGCAGTTTATTTAACATTGAAGTTTTTTTTTTTTTTTCTGTACACAATCAATACATAAATTCTTCACATGCTTTTTAAAGAGTCTTTCCCTTGAGGGTAGGTATAAAAAAATCTCTAGTCAATGCATACACTCCTAAGGTTAAAATGGTTCTTTCAAACTGAAACCCTTGAAAGTGATCAGAAAACACTGCGGCATGTTTCCACATAAAGCATTTCGTTGTTCTTTCAAAGCGGCCGAGTAGCCAGTAAGAAGAAAATCCTCTTCTAGAAGGTCCGAGCATTAAATTGTTCAAATGAAGAGCTCATGTAAGTGATTCGCGAAAGCAGGCGGCGACTCTTTTGCTGCATTTGCTTTGATGTCTTGTAGTTGGTTTGAAACGTGAAACAATTGTCACCAAAACCTTCAAGAACTCATTACAGCTGATCATGTCATGCTGACATTTTTCAGAAATTCATTACGACGCCCTGGTAAGAATTTCAATCTCCAGTAGTCTGGCGCTGCACCAAGCGCCTCAGCTCATCCGCAGTAATATCAACCCTCCTCATTTCCTCCAATATCGAGCAGCGAGCCTCGGTGACGCCGCCGCGCTCCCTGAAGCCGAGCCACAAATCAGCCTGACTGGAAGAGCATGCACGCTTTTGTTTACACACTGCTCTGATGAGATGTGAAAGCAAAATAAGCAAAAAAAAAAAAAAAAAAAAAAAAAAAAAAAAGAAAGAAACCGCCTCAAATGATGCATTCAGGTTATTGTGAGGAGACGGACCGAAGCAGAGACTCGTACTATTGACGGAGTGCAAACATTTACCTCAGTCAGGGACCTCTCTAAAAGTGCTCCCTTACAGAGTCAGTCAGCTGGAAAATACAGTTCTATCACTGTTGAATGCTGCCTCAGAAAGGGTTGATTTATTTTCTATAGCAACAGCTCGGAGGTTTTATTAATCACACTCCTAAGACATCATTTCTGTATTAACAGGGCGAGAGTGTGAGAGCGCACACACTCCGGAGAACAATCTCACAACCGCTTAGGTTCCCTGTTGAGATTTTTACATTTACAGGAGGAGTTTCCAACATCAGGTCCCAGGCAACAATATATATATATATATATATATATATATATATATAATGAAAACGCATTGATCTAGTGGAGGTGTTTATTTACGGGTAGTGAACATGCAAAAGATGGAATGATCTGAAACCGGTGTCCGTGCAGAGATGTCGAGAGAGAATCCAGAGAGAGAGAGAGAAAATAAATCAAGGATCAATGCCAATTTGGTGATTCCTTAAAACCTAGAAAGGGGGGGGGGGATATATATATATATATATGAGAAACACTAATGAGAAAGAAATGGAACCGGCAAGCATAAAAGATCATAAACGTTTAAGAGCAGCTTTAAAATTCTTGAACCAAGAGAAAACGGTCATGGAGGAACCCAAGAACAGTTTAGAAAAAAAAAAAAAAAAAATATATATATATATATATATATATATATATATATATATATTACCCAAAGGAGAAAGCGAGCACATCATTGAGAAGGAACCTTAAGAACTTAAAAAAAAAAAAAACAACAACTAAAGAAAGCACTCTGTACAAGTGGTTTTGGAATTTCTTTTGGGGGAAGTAGGAATCATGAGAAGCACAGAAGCCTTCAGGGACGTGCAACTACTGTACAAAGTACAAATGCAGAGCTGATTGCTGGGAACGACTGGAGCAGACAATACTGTACCTTACAGGGTGCATCCGGTGATCAGAATTCAGGGAGGGGGGAGGAGGGGGGAGGAGAGGAGATGGTGGTGGGGGGGGGGGGGGGGGGGATTGGGGCACACCAAGGGTTAGGAGTCATCAGCAGACCAGAGTGACTCAAACCCCCAAATATCTTTAAACCACATTGTTTTCAGAGTTTCCACTTGGACTCCCTGAAGCCTCACGTGTACGTAGTACTGGATTCTCCCCAAATCTTACAGGCAACCAATGATTGTCAGACACGAAAGCGATCAAACTGGCGTTTAGACGTAGCTTTCATTTTCAAAACAGCCATCAATCAGCCTGAGTAACTTGGGAAACTGAACAAGACTGAGAATGTTAATAAATCTGGAAAGGATGGAAGTTTCATCTTCGCCTACCACTGAAGTTTAAACCTTACGTAATCAGAAATGCTACTGACACGCATGACTAAGCTAAAAATCTATTTTAAAAGTTGTGCACGTCTTTGTGTTACAATACTCTGTTTTGCTGCTGGATATCTGGAACTTCCTTTGAGATTAGTATCCATCTATCCATCCATGTATCCATGTATGCATCTGTCTATCTATCCATCTTAAACCAATCCCTAAAGAATACGTTCACCATTTATGTGAAAGATCACCACACTCATACATTTCACATGTTAAAGGATCATACTTAGGTTTACACAAAAGCCTACATTTTCATAAAAGCATTCAGGCAACCAAACCAAAAGGACTGCAGTAACCCCAGAGAAAAGGGTCAAACCTTCAGACAACCTTTTTAATCCGTCACATGATCAGCTACCAGCCTGAAGAGCTTTGGTGAGATCATGAGCTTCCACATGGCGTCCTGGCCATGTGCTCGTGTTGTGATTGAGGATGATGGATTTTGTATTTTGTCTTTTATGGTCTGATTGACACTCCTGACTCTCCTAAGTACAAACCTTTCCCATTAACCTCACTTTAGCCAATCAATACCTGTTCCAAGAGCAATAAATAAAATGGTTAAATGACTTATCAATCAATCATCATGTTCATTTCCCTTTTCTGCTTGTTCACAGTGGGGAGTTTTTCCTAGAAGGAGATTTATATAATTTACAGTGGTTTTATATGCTCAGTTAGAGAATTAAAACTCATGGAGACCTAAGTGTGAAATAAGAAAGGGGCAGCCTTTAAAGATTTACCAGATACTCATTTCTAAGTAATAGCAAAAGATAACCAGAGCTTAAGAGGACCACCCAGGGTTCATGTTTTGCTGTTTTTGGCTATTGTGATGGAAATTATCTGGAGATTATTTTTTCTCTAAGCAAAAGCTCTCTATGATTTCCGTAATCATTCCACTCCACACCATTCCTTAACAGTTTCTGGGCATTTCCCGGAGGCAGGACCAGATGGTGAGACTTGGAGAATGTGCCAAGCTTCGGTGGTTATGTGCCAAATGTTTAACTTGATCACCTAAACCAGCATGTGCGCATTAATACTGGTTAATAAAAATGACATGAGAGTTTTCCCTGATCTTATTTTTATAATACAGTTCAGTCTGACTTGTTTAAAACACACACACACACACACACACACAAAGTCCTTTGTCAAAAAGGCAGCCTTGTGTATTTTATTATTAGTACGAATCATTGACGGTTAAAGAGTTTGTAAATAAATAGTTAAAAGGTCAAATCTAATTATACAATGTATTATTATGTAATCTGCTGATCTTTAATGTAATCAGCGATATTATTATTATTATTATTATTATTATTTGAGGTTGAAGTCCACGTACATGTCTGTGTGTCTCTGTGTCTGACTCATTAACACACAGAAATCACATTCTGTAAGGTCGAGTATCTGACGCCTTGTTTACACTAAGTTGTACTTCTTTGGTGCTCAGACAAATACACTCGCTGTTCGGTAATCGGAGAGAGAATCACAGATGAGAAATGGAAAAAGTCGATCAGATAAAGATGAAGTTTTGTCTTAAAACGACTCCGGCGTGTTAAAATTCACTTCTACCACTTCAGCGCTGTTATTTCAGCCAAAGTGAAAATATGAACTAATCCCAGTAAAAATATTCACTTTATCTTTTCTAATTAATATCTATTGGTGCAGGTGTTTGTTTACATTGAGACAGTAGCGCATTAGTAGATTATTTTA